>JAQJVL010005598.1:12500-34180 GCA_035578905.1 Stictocephala bisonia | reverse complement strand
GACTTCACTTTATCTCACGTGTGCCGTTAACGATCTTTCTACCTGTACCCAAAACGGTGATGTTGATGGATACCCTTCATCTCACGTGTGACTTCATCTCACGTGTGACTTCACTTTATCTCACGTGTGTCGTTCACGATCTTTCCACCTGTACCCAGAACGGTGATGTTAATGGATCTCCTACCCTTCATATCACGTGTGACTTCACTTTATCTCACGTGTGCCGTTCACGATCTTTCCACCTGTACCCAGAACGGTGATGTTGATGGATCTCCTACCCTTCATCTCATGTGTGATTTCACTTTATCTCACGTGTGCCGTTCACGATCTTTCTACCTGTACCCAGAACGGTGATATTGATGGATATCCTACCCTACATCTCACGTGTGACGTTCACGATCTTTCCACCTGTACCCAGAACGGTGATGTTGATGGATCTCCTACCTTTCATCTCACGCATAACCTAACCCTTAATTTTATTGATACCATTTATGACCTTTCACCTTGTACTGTCCTGGAGGGTAAGTAAGGAAGCAACTTTCTCTGTCCATGGGAAATAGGCAGAGTAAGGTTATTTTAGGAGATCGAGCTCTCTTAAAAACTAATGTGTAACCGAAAATATGAGAACATCTTGACGAACTAGCCTGTTTAAAAATCAGTAGACCATGCGTTTAGTTATGTAGCTTTTGTAGTGTTTAAGGGTTTACTAAGATGGAATTTTTAAAATATCAATATTTATATATTAAGTGATAATCAATGATATTTTACTTTTATATATACATTAATTTAACTTGATATTTTCTACTGATGCCTATTCTAATATTATTTAAAAACATCCTTAAGTTAATTCAATTTTGGTTTTCTTGCTATACAAAAATGCACAATTAAGACTCATAAATATTATAGTTAGTTTACCTATTGTTGTATTGTTGTTAAGATCTGCGTTTCAGACATTTATATTACTAACATACCTGCAGGTGACTTTAAGTTGATAGAGATAGCACCCCTGGCTGGATAATCGACCGTCAGTTCAAGTTGTACATGCTCCAAGTACGTTATGTCAGATCCTTCACCATCACATATACTGCCATCTAAGACGATAATCTGACTCTGAGTGGGATCGAAAGACAAAGGTGAGCTGAAACAGATGGACGTCTCTTATGAATATTCAATCAGTAAAACTTATACGAGTATTGTTATTATTAAAAAATTTGGAAGCTAGTGCATTTTTAAAGCCCAGCTTCATAAGCTGAAGGTCCTCAGTTCAATCCCAATCAGAGTCGTAACAATGATGAAACGAATCAGCTGATAACCTACGACTGTTCGACTGTTCGTATGTCTTTGGGGTATTGCTACATAACACATTCTGAGGAGTAGTCGGTCCTAGTTTGTAACAATGACTACACTCACTTATATACACTCAACACACTTATTAAACATTAATATTCACTCATATCTTGATGATCCGCAAATAAATAAACACATAGTAAAAAAAAAAAAAAAAAAAGATACTGGAACTGTAATTTAAAATTAATGTCTATAGTGTATTATGATTCGCAGGGATGTTAGCTTCCTGTTTTTTTCAAAGATGGAGTTCTTTACTTTTATTTTAGTGTCATTAAATTATTTTTAAAATACTATGATGGGTCACTATTTACTCCAGAAACTTCCCAGCCAGTAAGGAGTGGCCGAACAAGAAACCACCATGTCTTATTAGCTGAAAAGAGATTAGATAAAGAGATAACGCAATTCTACAAGAACAAAAGATACAAAATAAAAATAATTACACTCTGTGCTCAAAAATGACTCAAGAATAAGAAGGATTAAAATATCCAATTAAATAAAACTCTATACCTTCAAATTATTTATAGTATATTTGACTAATATTGTTCTTTATTATTATTTTAGCCCTTCTTATTCCGTATGCTATTTTATTATTCGTCCTTTCTTACCTCTTCACATTCCTCCCCTCATTCTCCGTTTACTACTATGATGTTTTATTATGTGTGTAAACTCACAGAATGTATATAAATTTAACAAATTATGTTACTTACGCAAAATGTTTCCTTAGAAGACAGACCTGTTGGTCTGGAACCTTCTGCCATTGCTTTGCCATCAAAACCATGTTTTCAGCATTAAGCAGTCCAAAGCCAAAGTCACTGCTGACCCAGAACCCTCGGCCATTGCGGTTCCAAGTGTCCACGTTGTTCGCCAGCGGCGCCACCTCCGCAGTCATGGCGATTATGTGCATCACGTCTCGGTATGTCAATGAAGGACTAATAACAAGAGGATCAAAGGAAAATGAGTAATAGTTGTATTAATTACAATTATTGTGTTTACTTATCCATATGTTGTAAATTATTGCAAATGTTTGTTTGCTAGTGATCATTGTGTTATGGTCATATGTTGAGCATTACATTGCGGTTCCCCCCAGGGAAGCGTTCTGCAAGGTACAGTTAAGGCAGTAAGTTAGCAAATTAATGGCCATGGTCTGCTGTATTATATAGCACCAGTTCATAATTTACTATCATTACAAATTGCAACTGCTGTACAGAATTACGGATAGTTTTTCTTTAATTAAAATATGTTTTTACACAATGTTTATTTGTTTCATATGTGATATTGATAGTAAACAAAACAATTAAATTGTTTGAATATAAAATAACATAAATCCTTTCCATTAAAATAACAGCTGTTTTTATTTAATGGAACATTTATAAATAAGGAGTACTGAAGAGTCTTAAAACGGTCTTATACCTTGTGAACTCTTAAAGGTACACACACATAACTCTGTACAGTGACATAAAGAATAAAATCAAACTTGTTGATACAATAAATAAATAAACAAGGTCTTTATTAGCAAGCGTTCTTCAAAGATACAGTCTCTGATTTACAAGACAACTCTTGTCACAACATACAGATATAGTAAATAATAATCTTTTTACACTAAAAAATAATAAAATTAAGTAGTGAATATATAATGAAGCAAGACCCACTTTGACCTTTGGACTTTCAAGATGGTGGCGCAGTGGTACCAACCCCCCTCCCCCCTCAAATTTCCCTCAAATTCCCAAATTTCCCTCAAATTCCCAAATTACCCTCACATTCCCTCAAATTCCCAAATTACCCTCAAATTTCCCCCTCAAATTCCCAAATTACCCTCAAATTACCCTCAAATTTCCCTCACATTTTCCCCCAAATTACCCTCAAATTTCCCTCAAATTTCCAAATTTCCCACATTTCCCCCCAAATTACACTAACATTACCCCCAAATTACCCAATTTCCCTCACATTTCCCACATTTTCCCCCCAAATTACCCTCACATTTCCCCCAAATTACCCAATTTCCCTCACATTACCCACATTTACCCTCAAATTTCCCTCAAATTTCCCACATTTCCCCCCAAATTAACCTCAAATTTCCCTCAAATTCCCAAATTTCCCACATTTCCCCCCAAATTACCCTCACATTTCCCCCAAATTACCCAATTTCCCCTACATTTCCCACATTTCCCCCCAAATTACCCTCACATTTCCCCCAAATTACCCAATTTCCCTCACATTACCCACATTAACCCTCAAATTTCCCGCCAAATTCCCAAATTTCCCTCCAAAGTCCCTTGTTATACTATATAAAATTCATTGTTAACCTAACTTTTTCCGTATTATACTATATAAAATTCATCGTTAACCTAACTTGTTCCGTGTTATACTATATAAAATTCATTGTTAACCTAACTTTTTCCGTGTTATACTATATAAAATTCACTGTTAACCTTGTTATACTATATAAAATTCACTTTTTTTGTCCAATATGGCGTCTTTTTCCATGTTATACTATATAAAATTCACTTTATTGTCCAATATGGCGTCTTTTTCCATGATATACTATATAAAATTCACTTTTTTGTCCGATATGGCGTCTTTCCCGCCCACAACAACTCACACCCCGTGGGAAAATTCCCTCCCCAAAATTCCCTTATCCAAGATGGTGGTCTTTATACTATAATAAATGTAAAAATATGACAACCAGATCCAATATGGCGTCTTTCCCTCCAAAAATTCCTCATCCAATATGGCGGACTTTATACTATAATAAATGTAAAAAGATGACGACCGGATCCAATATGGCGGTCTTTCCCTTCGGGTACTTCCGGCGACCGTCGACTACCTTCGTACACGTCGTCTGCTGGTCGGGCACGCATGCGCGGGAACTTGCTACTCTACTCATATATACACCATAACAAATTAATATTTCATACACTATAATAAAATTAATACTCTATGTGCTCGACCCGATCGTAGCGCTCCCAACAGTGAAACATAAATATATATTAAACAAATTAGACAAAAAGCTATCAGTAGTCCAGTGGTTAGCGTACCCGACTCAACAAACAAGTGTTGGTCAATGTCAGTAAGTAATTCAAGGCTCACATTCGTCATTTTTAGCATGGAATTCCATGTCAGTCGGATGCGGAACCACTCAGACACAATGTTGTTTTTTTGATTTGTGCAACTAAACGACTCAAATTTCTACAATAAAAAATAACAAATGTCGATTGCACAGAAAAAAAAATTTAAGTATAAGGTATACTACGCTACAAACAGCTCTTTTACAGGACTCCAATAGGCCTAGTCTCACTAGCCGCATTGTTTATTCTAAATTATTTCACCTCAATCAGAAGAAAATCCTGCATTTTATCAAATTGCAGCAAGTATGACACCTCTCACCCCCTCTCCAGACGTAAAGGTCAAGTTTGATTGGTTCAATTCCCACACAAAGTGCACCATTTATTTATATTAAAAGTGTAGCAAAAATGCATTGTGGTTTATGATAACCGCTACGACCTCGCCTGATTAGGTTGCCGCTTCAATCCACACTTGTTGACCATGGCAGCAACAATCATAATAAGTAGAGTGCTAAAGAACAGAGAGGAGTTTCTAGGTTTCCACAGGGAACTTCGTTCATTCCCATTTCAAAACCGTACAGTATACTTGTACTGTACAAAGATTACTAAAAATGGAGATGGCACCGAGAACCATCACCTTTTAAACAATCTGTTCTTCTTTATTCATCGTGTTAGAAACACTTGGAGATGGGGGGAGGACATGGAACTCCATGTCCAACTCATTGTAAGCCCCTGCGTAACACACGATTACAACCATCATGACATTTCAAACCTTTACACCTAAACTCCTCCTCCTCTGCTAAAAACGGCCCTTTTCAGGGCCCCATAACGTCATAGTTTTAAGTGGGTTGACGTCATGAGCGTCCACTCCACGAGCCTGCTCGCCTCACCCATGACGTCATGGCATCGCACAGTCGTTGGCTTAACGGTGACTTGTAAATATATATGATTTTTTTCTCTTTTTTAATAAATACAAATGTGTTTTTCGGTGTTACAGTAATATTATTTTACTTCGTTTTCCTTGACATATAATGTGTATACCAGTATTTTTTCTTGTTGTCAGCTTATGATTTCATTCGTAGTATACCGATCCGTGTACTATAATAAGTGCATCGATATTCTTTGTCACGTTATAATATAATAATTGTTATGGCGATAAATAAAGGATTCTGTTTATTTTATTTCAATATTTATACATACTAAATCATTACTTTCGTAATGCAATTAATTAATCTATATATATAAAATCCAATGTATGTCTGTCTGTCCCTTATGCGCTACCAAACCATCCAACCGATCACCATGAAACTTTAGGATGTTGTCCTGTATACTCCCAAGATGGTTTCTGTGAAGTTTGATGCAGATCCGTCCACAGGGTCCCGCCCCATGGGCTCCTAAAGATCCCATGTTATTCAAATGGAGAATCTGAATTGTTTACAAAAAACATATGACTGTGTGGTTTAATGTAGTTTCACATACCATAAGCAGATTGAAGTTCTCACAACAACAGTACTGCATATGTTTTGATTTATTGTAGTTCTACATTTCACCTTGAGAGTGTAACACACACTACTTTTCCAATTGATCAGATGATCTTGTAGAAACGCACATCGAGTGGTGCATACCTTTTTATAGTATTTTTATTACAATGTAAATTTGTTAATTTAAGTTAATTTGTAGTATTCAATGTCTTACAAAGTGCCACTATCAAATCAGTGTAACCCAGTGACCTCTCCGTAAGATTAACTGTCTCGCGAACTGATTATAAGACTGTTACTCATTTCCGCTAGTTTGTTTTAGTAGATATATAGAAAATAAAAATCATATTTACTTATTTTTATTTAATACACTGTTAACTTTTTGATCCTTCAACTACCATCTACTTCTGGATACCTTCGTATTAACCTGGCATCCTCTAAACCTAACACGCTAGCTTAATGCTCTTACCCTAGAGCCCTCATACCTAACCGAACTATCCAACTGTACTTACGAGATCTACTCGGGCTTTATCAGTCCGTTACTACAAGCTTCACATTTTCTTTCATTAACTATAACAATTTCCTATTTTCACTCACCTTTGCGTGCATGTACATCTTACCTAGGTTACATTACTTACTCTCGTTTACGTTTATTATCAATTCTGTGGACTCAAATTCCTCACTTCCCATCCACGTTCCTTTTATTAACTGATCAGGTTTCCACACTACCCAGGAGGTACTGATCACAGCGCGTTAGGAGTATTTTAACGTGCCTCCTTCTCCAGTAGACCTATGCACGATTTAAGGAACTTTTAAATGGTGGAAAGCAGATACTCTGCATGCCACCAAATCGGAGGTATTTTACTAAATGGACGTATCCCTCTCAACTCACAAAACATTCTCCAAAAATAATCGTCTTCAATAAAACTGACTTTGTCGTATGGAAGATATATCAGGATGTTATACTTTAACTCTAACGGAAGCTTGCTGATGAGCATGTCCAGCGACTGGTTGTTGGAGGCCATGTTCAACACACACTACAGAGCAAGTGAGGAAATTGATTCAATTTCCCCACCAAGCCATAATATCTACTAACTGTGATAACAATTGTTTATTGTAACTTGCCCCATCCATCGCAAGCTACAGTGATAGCCACTCCATAACAAAATGCTACCTCCCAGTTTTATTTATTGTTTTTGATTTAACCAGTTTTTTTCACGGTGAGTATTTAATTCCTCACTACCCTCAAGTAAGCTGAAGGCAAAACTTAAGGGCATTGCCCAATTCCCATGGGACGTTCCTGATAGAGGTCTGGTATCCCCCACAGGTATTTTAGTGTAACTTGCCCCATCCATCGCAAGTTACGGTGATAGCCACTCCATTACAAAATTGCTACCTCCCAGTATTATTTTTGTGTGTTTTTGGGTCCCTCTGTAAGTAAACCCATCACTTTACTTGGAGAAGCCTTTCAATGTGACGTACAGACATACAAAGGGTTTTTTTTTTAACCAATGTAGACCGTACAGAACACTTTACTTGGAGAAGCCATTTCAATGTATTCCATCAGTCTACACGGATTATTTTTTGATTCTGTTTTTTTTTACAGTAGGTTTTAGTGTTTTTTTTCTTTTTTGTATTTATTTAATCCACAATCACTTCACACCCTGGACTTATGAGTTTAAAGTCAGCCATAGAGTGTAACATTCAAGCAAACTGTACAAGGGCCCGGGCTGCGACTTTAGGTCTTACGGGGTTTAATCCAACCTCAAAGTGCAGGACTGTCTCAGGTCTTACACGTTTTAAAGCTGCCTTAGAGAACAGTCGGACATTTTTTATTAAATTTGGGCCGTCCCTACCTTGTCAGTTCATGTCCTGGTCTTACGGGGATTAGCCCAGCCATAGGACGCAAATTCACTCATCTACTTCACACACACGTTTATAGTGTTTAATGAAAAAAGTTCCATCTACATTTTGATACAGTATAATATCTTCCCAGTCTACTTTGTCTTTAAATTCCTCGATAAACAGTTCCGACAAAGACTGGTATCTACTTATAATTCCCCAACAATCTACATCAAAGTTTGGTGACATTTCCCTCAGTACATCTTCTGTAAACTTTATCCTTTTTAAAATCAAACCCCAGTTTACTCTATGCTGGTATATTCTTAACATATCTAGTGAAAAGTCATAGTGACCTGACAGTATGTCCCAATTAACGTACCTGTCAAATTTCATTATAAAACCATCGGTTAAAACACCAACTGGAGCCTTCGGCTCCTTTGATAACATGGTCCATGTATCTTCCATGTTGGTTAGAGATATAATGACTAAATTAAAGTTCAGACAGCCTTTTATACTCTTGCTGTGCAGTGGCACACTTTATTGTCAGTAAAGGCTTGAAATTCAACTACCGCAGCCATTGACTCTATTAATTTCACAAGTTAATCTGTTAAAAATGTGCGGAGATGGACTTTGGAATCCTCCACAGAGATATTGTTTTATAATGTCTTCCTCATAAAACAACTCTTTCAATTCCAACTGTATTAATGGAAGGTTGGAGATAAACTGTACCCACTCACCTGAATTAAGTGTCAAATTGCTACCTGGGTACTGAGCTCGTTCGCTCGGATTAAGTGTTAAAGTATTCCCTAGGAAAACATGCGGTGCTCCAAAAATCGATAAAACTTTAACAACTTCCTTTTCGTTAATTTCCAAATAAAATTTATTATTATCTATTAGGGCTTTAGAAATGTTATCAAAATTTACACAAAACTGATTAAAAACATCAAACGACCAAAACACGTAGTCATGCCTTCCCCTGAACATTACCCCAAGACTATAGTCTCAATTTTTAAAAATTCCAACGGTAATTGATTTCGAAAAGTTTTCGTTTAGAAAAAAGACCCGTTTTAAAAAAATACCATTCAACATATCGATTGGCTCCAAGAGCTTAGGTAACGTGAGATACTCACCTAGCGGCTCCATTCTTTCAAATGAATGAAATACCGCTGTCAACAACTAATGACCCCTCCGCCACCCCCTTTCCACGAACTGTTTACGACCTGGGCATTGTGTTTTTATACCAAACAACCTCGTCCTGCAAACGGTCTGCGACCCACCCATTTACCTCCTGTGGTGGGGGAACATAGGTTGAATCACTGAGCATAATCCGATCAATGTGGTCAATAAGGTGATGCGTGTGTGTTTGTATATACGTGCAATTGAGCGAGTGGAAGAGTAAATGTTATCACTGAGATGAATATTAATTCTCTGTGGTGAAGTAGGTTTGTGTGTGTTAGGAAATTATAAAATATAAAGTATTTAGACGTGTTTAAATTTATCTATGATTTATTTGCTTTTATGTTTTAGATTACAGTTATGAATTAATTGATTAATTATTACTGACATCATTCCTATTCAATTAGGGTAGTATATTTATTATAAAGGCAATTTATTTATAATATAGTTTTCTTTTGTTTTACTTAGATAAGTTTTTTATATATTGAATTGTGTAGTATAATATCAGGTTAAGTGGAAGAAAGGACTGATAAGTCCTAACTTCGCCTGAAAATAAAGACGTTTTCATTTCATTCATTTCATTTCATTTCATTCATTCATTCATTCATTCATTTCATTCAAGGTAAGGCTCTACACAGGACAACTGTTCAACGTACCGTGAAATACAAGGTATTAAGCTGACAAAAGTCAACCATTCCTCTTTAGTGAAAAGTATAGATGTTTCATTAAACTTGTCGCATAGATCTACATGAGGTTTTTGGTATATGTTACGGATAGTGCATTTAATGTCTTCGTCAATGAATCTCTTTTGATGACCACCTTTGTTACATAGATCATGAGTAATCGAAGGTTCCAATTCTTTCAACTTTGTGAACTGTATTTTGTTTAGCAAAATGTATTTACGCAAACCTTGCTTGTAAAACAAAACGCCCACTTGAGAGATAAACTCTTCAAACAAACCCACGGTGACAACTTTGGTAAAATCGGAGGTTAGATTGAACATAACCTTGAGAAAAGCTGTTAGGTCTTGCTTCGACATATCGATTGGCTTACGATCGGCACCTGTGGATCCTCTCAACTGAATAAATTAATTTAGTTTGATTATTATATATTATTCCCCTCCCCCTTTTATTACATAATCGTTCTTACTGTACATGTACATCGTGAATTATGTAAGAGCTGTTTCGACATGTACATCGTGAATTATGTAAGAGCTGTTTCGACACAGTTGTTTCCTCATCCCATTGTTTTGTAACGAAATTGTTTGTGTACCTTGTTGATCTCACAAGAAATGTAATTCAAAATTTAACTGATGAAAATATACGTATAAAAATACTTTTTATACACAAGTCTGTATTTATAAGTATATTTGTTTCTTGCTCAATAATTGTCTATGTACTTGACATCTACACACGTACATGATGACCTAGTAATTCTTTTGTTTAATAATAGACTAGATAGGATTCTACGACTATCTGTGAGGAAATGCATATATATCACTAACCTTGACCTCTAGGGTTAACATGCAGTCCGTCTGGTGCCAAGCAAAGAATATAACACTGACCTCAAAGGTCAGCTGATATCACAAAGATTGCCATCCGTAAATTTTTTCCTATGTCATTTTCAGAATGTAATGAAACTAAATTATATGGATTTTGTCGTTTGGTTAATGAGATTTTGAGGTAAATAACCTTTTTTATGCGCATTAGTTTTTATCATTACATCTTTATAAGCGTCCAAATCATCTTGTGTGTATACCTTTTCATCGGGTTGTCTTTTAAGGCCTTTGGTTCCTCTGTACATTGTTCAAGTGAATAAAGACTTCGTTGTTGAATATTGTCCATTTTATTCTTAACACAGACACTAGACTGTGAATTATGTTCACGTGTTCATCAATTATTGTCTTGGGTTAATGTAGGGAAACCCATGTATTGTGGTTACCGTCGTATTCTGTCCATTTAACTTTGTTTCCTTTTTTTCTAAGTACTTTTTCAACCCGGTATACATCATCTGTTTTGGATTTTTCGTAGAAACTTCCTTTGATGACGTCACCAGTATGGTCTTTGAGGAGGTAGGTTGTAGGAATGGACTTTGTACACAGTAAATATCTCGTTAGTCCAGTTGGCTTTGTCAAAGACTTTTGTATACTTACCTTGTCGCCTACTTTAAAACGAACCTTTTTATTCACTTTCTTGTATTTTTATTAATGTTTTTTCTCACTATGTTTTCGTTTCTTTTGTTCACATGACTTGGAGCCATGCCAATAGTTTTATGTTTTCTTGTGTTGTATCTTGACTCATTACCTTGCTCCGTGAACTTTCGCCACATTAATGATTTAAGGCTACAGTTGAACCGCTCTACGATGAACGCCTTATTATCCCTGTAGCTCGGAAGAATGGAAGGGTTTAGGTAAAGTTTAACAATTTTTTTTGGTTTTTTTTTTTTTGTGTATGGAGCCCTATCCTCGCTCCATACGGTGGCAGTCGACCATAAAAATAATAGAAATAAAGTTTACTGCCTCCCTGCCAATTGTAAAGCTTTACTTAACATACATTCGTAGGTAGTCATTAGATGACGTTGTCATCTAGAACCCACTGTCCCATAACCCTTCCGGAGGCATTCAATCTGAGTTGATCGTAATCACACTCCTCATGTAATCACCATCTAACCCTTATCATAAGGTCTAACAGCCATATTCCACTTGTCATGGTCAGGTCTGTAGCACCTTCATTCATTCATACATGTCCACTAACCGTACCATTACAGTATAGGATAGGGCACAGTCACATATGGGTCTATGGTCACGTACGTAACGGATCATAGCACCCGGACTTAATTCATCTCACACCAAGAGTTATGGTACAGAATTAATGTATGTTCAAAAATGAATACTTTTAATTTACATTTTTTATGTATTAAATAAGCTGATATTTCACCTATTTGGTGAGTCACATCCTGTAACATTTTTGCATGTACATTGAAAGTTATGTAAAAAAACTGTTCAATATTTTAACAAAGTTCTGACGTAGTGGGATCGATGCCATTAGTGCGATAAGGATGGATGTGGTGGGGAGGGTGTGTTGGACAGTCATGGAGAGGATAGCGATTCAGGAGGACGACTTACGTCAAGATGAGTTTTATTTTGTAAGGTACGTTTTTATTTTAGTTTTGGTTTTTTAGTTGTGAAATCAAGATCGTGTTCTAAAGCTCGTTTTTTACTAATTAAATGGTGACCGTAGGCCAAAGTATCTATGCCGTTTTCCAAGATGTAGCGTTTGTCGTCAAAGGGGGAAAGTGATAATTTTGAAATGTGTTGTGTGTAAATTTTATGTTTTTCACTACGGATGTTTAGAGCGGATGTTGTTTTTGTCAAATGATTAAGCAAACAGTCTTTGTACATTTCGTGTTTTAATTGTTTTTTTATCGCGACTCGGGGGACGCCTTTGGCTACCTTCTTTTCCTCTAGATTAGAATTTAGAACGGAGTAGCATTTCGCTCTCAAGCCAATTATTTCCCTAGCCGGATTTGAGTTTGGTTCATCTTTAAATTTTCCTAACGCTTTTTTGTTTACATCACTGTAACATTGGTGGCTAGGTGGATAGTCGGACGTGTCAAAAAGGTGTAATTCGTTTTTCATATCTGTGTAAACGTCGGGAGTATATACGTTGTAGAATAGTGAGTCTGTGTCAGTCATACAAAGTTTTATGTTTTTCCCATACTTTGCAATTGCCCAGTTGTAGTGAAAGTTGTACATTATTGATTTTGAAATTTCCAATACTGTAAATCCAACATAAATGGGTCTGTTTAGGAAAATTGTTTGTTTTTTTAAAGCCAATCCCGCGATATCTTTATTGTATGCGAAAAATGTTTTAAGTCTGGGACTAGCTGTCCATTTAACCAATTGTTTTTCGTTATTTACTAGTTTAAAATCAATACGCGACCTAACATTTTCCAATGATTTCCCGTACGTAGCGTTGTTCATTAATTCAAAAAAATCTTTTTCAAAATTATTTTTGGCACATTTTCTTTTCTCTGTATTAAAATTGATAAATGAGGCTAACCAGGCAGACTGTTTAAAACTTAGAGCTCTGTGAATTTTGGTCAGTACAAGTCCAAGTTGTAAGTAAAGTTTTAGAGTCTTGTAGTGTACAACGTACTTGGTTTTGTCACACAGTGTGGTTAGTAATTTTTCAGTCTTTGGAGGTTTATAGTCAAGTTCATGAAGTAGGTCCTTACAGTATGTCGATAGCATGTCATATGTCACCATTTTTCGTTCAGGGGCCAGTGGAAAGTCAGAATGTAAGTCGTGTAAATGGTCTGGGTAGTGTAAGTCAACTTCTAAAATGTAACCGGTGTCGGAGTCGTCAGGTACTTTTGTAATGTCAATGTCCTGTGGGTCGATCCATTTGAAATCAGACTCTGGGAGTCTATCAGATAGACTGGTACCATAGAGGTTGTTACAATTTAGATAAAGTAGGTAATTAGTTGGTTTTGTGTTGTCAAAGTTGGGTAAGTAAGGGTTGTTGGCCTGGGCGTACTGGTTGGGTATCATGGAGACACCGCCCCGGATCCCAGACACGACAAAGAGGTGCTGGTCAATGTCAGTGAGTAGTTCAAGATGTACGTCTGTCATTTTCAGCATGGAATTCCATGCTAGTCCGGGGGCAGAGTAGACGTTACACGGGTCAATCCCGTAGTAAGTCATACTGGTCGTCCTAAAATTTTCAAATACGTCAGCAAGTAATAGTACGTCTGTGAGTAAGTATAGATCGTGGTATTGTTTCATAGTGGTCATACCAAAGGTTGACCACACAGTCTGTGCGTGTGTGTAGTCGTCGTCTGAAATATGTGTTTTGGTTAAGTCGTTGTAGAACGTCTCCTTGGGAGGCAGTTCAGTATCGTTAAATTTTGATTCGTCTGTCATGTAAGTGTAGGGAAAAACGCCTTTTCGTAGTAGTAAGTCTGTGTTGGTCATACACTGCCCTAAAATTTTGAATTTTGATGCCCCGTCAGAAACTAAGTTGGACACGAGTGTGTCCAAAGAAGCGTTAAGGAATTGGAGTGAGTCCAAAAATCGTAGATTCAAGGGTGACTGAAATGTACCGCTCACTGGTTGTAGCGATACATGACAGTTTTTCTTTTTTGAATTTACCTAACCCTTGGATCAAGTGGTGGCAGTCATAACCTCTGAGGTTATGGAAAAATACAGGAATGTGATTGGGAACTTTATAATTTAGATTGCATGAATTGTGGGCGGGTCCCAAGAACTGCCCCGTTAGGTGATTATGATTGGCCACTTTGTCTCCGTGTAAAGGTTTTTGACAAAGGTGACAGGTGGTAGCATTTTGGAAAATAATTTTGTCTTGCGGAGACATATTAATAGGAATATTCTTTTTAATAATGGGTAAGAGCTCATTAGACTCATCAATCAAACAATTTAGAAAAGTATCTACAACGTCGGGGCCGCTATAGACTTTGGGTTGTTTTACTGGTTTGCCATTACTATCAATGATTACATAGCAAAAACCTGAAGGGTTATGATGGGCAGTGTTGGTAGTGTGTGAAGTAGTAGGGTCGTTCAGTGCTGTGTCGATTGGAACGACAAAGGACTCAAAATCACAATAAATGGTGAATGGGACTTTATGAGTTAGAGTGTAATTTGTGAAGGACATGTATTTTTCATCATCAGTAGGAAGTCTGGTCTTTTGTGCACCGTGTGGTGAACACAAAGGTAAGTGGTTAGTAAGTCGTAGTTGGGAGGAAAATCTGTGTAGGCAGTAGTCACAGTAGTGTGATGCATTTGCGTATTTAGTCAAGTGAGCTAAAAGTTGGGACATGTGAGTGATCAGACAGTAGTGAGTAGTTGTGTCAGTGGTCAGTAGTAACAAGTCGATGTGGTGAGCTCTAAATTTTTCTTTGGTTATTCTTAGGGGGTGAATTTCGTCTTTTTCAAAACCAAAGACATTTACAGAGATAGCAGGGTTAAATTTTTCAAATTTATCTAAATCGGTAATTTTGACAGGATAGCTAATCCCAGACATGTTTAATGCATTTTCAAGTTTTTTGTAATAACTTACTCGTCTATGTTTATCGGGGTACAATTGGGCAAGTACAGAGTATAGGAAACATTTATTGTCGTCATTTTTAATATTTACAATTCCATGCATAGGGTTTGAATTTTTTTTCGGGGTGGGTATGAAAGAAGAGGCGTAGAAAGGTTGAAATTTTACAATAAACAGATTGAGTCGTAAAACATTTTCTATTACCCACCCACTACATTGACTTACCCACTTAGCCACGATTTCTAAAATTTTGTCTGTAGCCTCAGAGTATTGTACATCTAGAGAATCGGAAGGTAACAAAGGACGAGTTTTGCCGTGAAAGAATGGAGTAGTTGAGTTTTCTTCGTTGTTAACAATTTTTAGGTAACAAAGGACGAGTTTTGCCGTGAAAGAATGGAGTAGTTGAGTTTTCTTCGTTGTTAACAATTTTTGTGAATTTAATTTGGACCGCGATGTACGATTTTACTCCCCCGAGCCTGTTTAGGTGTTTATTTATTTCAACCATGATTTTATTTTTATGACTAGTAAGTACGTTAAGGAGATCAGGGTCGGAAGTGTCAAATTGACGGGAAATGGTGACTAGGTTATCATTAATGGCAAAGGATTCCATCTTTGGTAATTAGATTTACTTTAAATTAATTATTAAATTAGTAAAAAAGGGCACAAATTCAAAATACCGTACAGAGAACGGTGTCCAAAATTACAAGAATTACGTGAGTAGGAGCAAAGTGAGGATACCTCTGATCAGTACAAGTACAAGAACAGAGGTGATAAAGATTGATTGTGTTGATCGTTTATATAGGGATGGATGAGGTAGGGGTCAATTAGGTCACGCGCCTGTCCAGACATGAAAATCCGATTACGTAATCCTGTGTAGATTCAGACATGAAACTCTGATTACGTCATCCTGTGTGGTAACGGAAGCAGATGTGATAACAGATGACCTTTGAGGTCAAGTGATGTCTAATTTGTTTAATATATATTTATGTTTCGCTGCTGGGGGCGCTACGATCACGTCAGCCACATAGAGTAGAGTAACAAGGTGCGCATGCGCGCCCGACCAGCAGACGACGCGTGCATCATAGGCTAAGAGCGTACGAAGGTAGCCGATAGTCGCCGGAAGTACTCGAAGGGAAAGACCGCCATCTTGGATCCGGTTGTCATATTTTTACATTTATTATAGTGTAAAGTCCACCATCTTGGATGAGGAATTTTTGGATGGAAAGACGCCATATTGGATCCGGTTGTCATATTTTTACATTTTATATAGTATAAAGACCGCCATCTTGGATAAGGGAATTTTGGGGAGGGAATTTTCCCACGGTGTGTGAGTTGGCGCGGGAGGGAAAAACGCCATATTGGACAAAAAAGTTCATTTTATATAGTCTAACATGGAAAAAGACGCCATATTGGACAAAAAAAGTGTATTTTATATAGTCTAACATGGAAAAAGACGCCATATTGGACAAAAAAAGTGAATTTTATATAGTATAACATGGAAAAAGACGCCATATTGGACAAAAAAAGTGAATTTTATATAGTATAACAAGGTTAACAGTAAATTTTATATAGTATAACATGGAAAAGTTAGGTTAACAGTGAATTTTATATAGTATAACAAGGTTAACAGTGCATTTTATATAGTATAACACGGAAAAAGTTAGGTTAACAATGAATTTTATATAGTATAACAAGGGACTTTGGAGGGAAATTTGGGAATTTGGCGGGAAATTTGAGGGTAAATGTGGGTAATGTGAGGGAAATTGGGTAATTTGGGTAATGTGAGGGAAATTGGATAATTTGGGGGAAATGTGAGGGTAATTTGGGGGGAAATGTGGGAAATGTGAGGGAAATTGGGTAATTTGGAGGAAATTTGGGGGAAATGTGTGGGAAATTTGGGAATTAGAGGGAAATTTGAGGGTAATTTGGGGGGAAATGTGGGAAATGTGAGGGAAATTTGAGGGTAATTTGAGGGAAATTTGAGGGTAATTTGGCAATTTGAGGGGGAAATTTGAGGGTAATTTGGAAATTTGAGGGAAATTTGGGAATTTGAGGGAAATTTGAGGGGGGAGGGGGGGTTGGTATCACTGCGCCGCCATCTTGAAAGTCCAAAGGTCAAAGTGGGTCTTGCTTCATTATATATTCACTACTAAATTGTATAAACATCTCTATTACATGTTTTTTAAATGAACAGTAACTAACTCTCTTCAAAGCAGGGGGCAAAGTATTGTGTATCACCGGTCCAAAGTAGTAGAAGGGAAACAGTGACTTTGCGCCGTCCCATGAAGAGGTTTCGTCAAATGAAGAGTTGAGGGTGGGGGATGTCACGTGACCAGATCCAAGATGGCGGCGGTTACGTGACCAGATCCAAGATGGCGGCCCCCAGTCGTGCCAACCTGTTGGGAATTTTCCCTCCCAAAATTTCCCTCAAATTCCCTTTTTGTACTATATAAAATGCATTATTTTCTCTTATACTATATAGTAAATCTATACTCTATGGGACCTTGACGCCCATTCTTTAATGGTTTAATTCATATATATAGTAAAAGTGCTTTCCTGCAGCCTTATCGAGTGTGTTGACACCATACAGGCTTAACTACTACTTCAGCATGCGCAAAACATATAACGTAAAGCATGCAAATATACTCACCCTGTATGGTCGGTAGAATGTTAGTACAAAGCCTCTGAAGGAACTTCAACCTCCTCTACCAGCTCAGAGGTCACGCTTTTGATTTTTTAAGGGTAAACAAAGAGGCTCCCACAGGTCTAGACCATATACCCCTGTGGTACGGAGAAACAAACCCTTGTAATGAGCCCCAACCATCGCTCATTACGTTGGTAGCCATCCTGCCACCTTTCCATAGAGATTTACTCTAGGTGTTTATAGTAAATCTCGTAGACCATGTAACTTGCGAACAAAATACACGGTATGAAGATCAATGGGATGCAGCGTCTTTTCTTTTTTCTTCTTGCAGTAAAAATGCTTTGCAGTATCTGCAGTCGTGTACTCGATCTTCTAGTGTTTTGAAACACTTAAACATCTTGCAGCAATGCTCCATCTTTCTGAAACAATAACAGCCCACATAAGAAAACAACTCATAACAAAAGAATTTTGTTACTTTTCTCTCAAGTTAACATACGTACCTGGAAAATGTGTACAGCAGACGTGGATCCAACTTCTTTGATCAGTACCAAGTTGTCCGGTATTGATTCCCCCTCATGCAAAGTGTCGACGTATCTTCTAGGTAGAAACACCTTGATGTCCTCCTCCAAATGTGGATCAAACAGTATTGCAACGAGAGTATCACCGTATTTCGTATATATGCATGTAATACTTTTGACTGGATACTGGATGTTGGATGACAAATCTCAAACCTTGACAGTAATATAATTCATCGGAGTAGCAGCGTTGAAACGTTCGACAAAAGATGCCATGATAGATTGATAAGAAAAGTGGAAATACGAGACCTTTTATACTCTCAGTTGACCTTGAGAGCCACGGCTTGTTAGGAGTATTGTGCCTCCTTCCCCGAAGGCCTATGCACGAGTCGTAACGCTTGTCCTTGCATTCCCAGACAAGACTATGACTATCAAGTCAATGCCTGTCCAGACAAGTCTGTGACCTTGACCCAAGTTTCCACACCACCCAAGGGTAGGGTCTCGGCGCGTATTTTTTATTATAGTGGGTGTACCCAGTAGGCATAATCCCACTTACTTTAATGTAACTTGCCACAACCATCGCAAGCTACGGTGATAGCCACTCCATAACAAAATTGCTTTTTTTATATATTTCTTGGATCCCCTATAAGTCTAGCCACCACTTTACTTGGAGAAGCCTTTCAATGTGACGCACAATCTTACAAAGGGCTTTTATTTTTTATTTATTTATTTTTTTTTTTTTTGTATTTTTCTTGTTACTAGAATATCCCTTACTCACACCCTAGACTTACAGTGTTTAAGCCAGCCATAGAGTGTTATACACATCCAAATACAAGTACCGAACGAGGGCCCGGATTGCGACTCAAGGTCTTTGGCCCAGCCCCAAGCTGCAGGGCCGCCTCAGGACTTATGCGTTTTACGGCTGCCTTAGAGAACAGTCAGGCGATTTTTTATTGATTTTGGGCCGCCCTCACCTCGACGTTACGGTTATTGCACTCGGTGCAAATACGCACACATTCACACAGAGCTAGGGATACGATAGTAACAATTTTTATCCAACTTCTTATAGTAAAACTGAGCACTTACTAAGGCGCACTTGCCATCACTAGCGTGTTGCAGTAAACTACAAGGTAAAAACGTATACATGTCGCGAACTGTCCAAAACTCGTCGAGTTCCTGAACATTTCCATGAAATTTGGAAAGAAATAGCTTTTTCTCCAACCCTTTGGTATAGACTATATCAAAAGGTTTTAGTAAGCTACGAACTAGTTTGAAGTTAAAAGGTACACACCCCTCCTCCCAAAGTATTTTGTGAAACTTACGCTCACACCAATTGTTAGCTTTCCAAGCAGCACTATTCAACTTACTTTCAGGATAAGGAGACTTGAAAACTATATTTACATTTACAAAAGGACCCACAACGACAAATTCTTTAACGATAAATCTATTGCGATTGTCTTTGAACCCATGAAACTCCACCACAGCCGGTGTCGACATGTTTATGATCAACCTACTGTGGGCTTTGTCTTCTTATACCAAACAATCTCGTCATGCAAACGGTCAGCATCCCAACCGTTTACTTGCTGTGGTGGGGGAACATAGACCGAATCACTACGCATAACCCGATCAATGTGTTCAATCAGGTAAGGATCGACACAGGTCAACTGTTCAATGTACCGTGAAATGCAAGGCAATAAGCTAACAAAATTCAACCATTCCTCTTTAGTGAAAAGTATAGCGGTGTCATTATCTCTGTCGAAAAGCTCTACATAAGGTTTGTTGAAATTGTTACGGATAGTGTATTTAATGTCCACTTCAGTGAATCTCTTTTGTTGATCCTTATGACACAGAGCATAGGTAATTGAAGGTTCCGTTTCTTTCAACTTTGAGAACTGTGCGTTGTTTAGTAAAACGTATTTACGCATGCCTTGCATGTGAAACAAAATGCCCACTTGAAAGAGAAATTAATTAAAAATACCGACAGTGACAAATTTAGTAAAACCAGAGTTGAGATTGTACATAACCTTGAGAAAAGCTGTCAGATCCTGTTTGTCCGGTACCGTCACCAGAGTAGGTACACCTTCCTTGTCAACCAGTGGAAACTCTACTATAGAGACATCAGTGTCTGGAACAGCAGATGATGATGATGCCATGGTGGTGGTGGAGCAGCGACTGAGACCGAGTGGGTGCTAGGCTTCCTTTTATAAGGCGTACGACACTAGAGAACTCTGTTGACAGTTCCAGTAAGTGGACTGTACTCGACTAGGGCATTGTGAATAATCAGACAGTAGGCTGTTATACCTTTTGGAAAAGTGGTGGAAGATTCAAATTCAAGGCGGACGTCTACAGGTCCTGATTTAAGGTTCTCAGACTGTTTGGAACAGTCGATTACAAAAACGGGACAAGAATCAAAAGCTGTACGATTCATAATGGGACTGGGTGAACTCGACCCGTAGTATGAAGATTGAAACCTTGCGTACATTTTATACAACAGAGCGTCATCACCACGTATGTTATCATACGGGTAGTACTGAGAGTTTAGAAAGAGCTTTACATCCGACAGTGAACACTTGTCAAAGATACTAGCGTCCTTGGTTATATCATTTTTCCTACTAGTTTGAAAGGCTAATATTACGTAACGTGGCTTTTCCAGTTGTGAAGAAGTCTTGATGGTCCAAGATTGTCTCGTACTTGTGGGAAGTTCAGGAAACTCGTGCAGCTCCCAAGACCTGAAAGGCATTTCCAATACACGATCCTGTTCCAGCACCCGTAATAATGACAACTTCATATCATCAGACACTTTTACGTAGGGAACCCGCCAGTAAATCTTATCAATCGTCAACTTAAAATCAGTGGCCGCAACCTCCTTGTACAAGGCGTTCTTAACATTGGAAGACAAGAGCAAAATCAATTCCTGTCTTTGGTTGACAATGATTCTTTTGTAGTCCTCAAAGAACCCCATTAACAATTTCAAAGGAATACAAAATGAAAACTCCTTCACCGTATTCAATGATCCTTTTCCAAACCAACTAGCGTTCATCAATCACTTCTCATCGTCTGGAGTTAGGGTTACTAAATTCTTAATAGTGGATGTTATACCGACATTTTTAGATCGATCAACAATCACACCGCCAATTTCATATCTAATCTCGTTTATCAGAAACGCCATGGCATTGTTGACTAGATGTAAAGTATCATACTGAGTCTGACCATCAGATTTCGTCAATCTACCAGTCACGTGTAAGTAACTCTCACAAGGGTATGTAAACCCATCCTGCTGTTGAATAGAAATACGCACCTCATCGTCCGGATTAAAAGTTGTCGATGTAAAAGGTGCATGAGTACGGTACTCGTACTCTGTCATACTTTCATCAAATTGCGCTTTACTACTTACGGACAACATATTGAAGTCCAAGAGACTGTAAAAACTCCTTGTTCTTTGATGTTAACCGTTTCAAACGTTACAGGCGACTGATTGATTTCGTCCTGTGTCCATCTAATTTATTGAAAATCAGACTTATCTTTACGTTTCAAGTGAAGTCTAATGTTGACCA
>JAQJVL010005598.1:0-7500 GCA_035578905.1 Stictocephala bisonia | reverse complement strand
TAAAAAAAAAAAAAAAAAAAATTTTTTTAAAAAAAAAATTAAAAAATTTTTAAAAATTAAATTTTTTTAAATTCCCCAAAAAAAACCCAACAGTCCCTTAAAAAAAAAACCCAAAAACCCCAAAGGGGGAAAAAAAAAAAAAAAAGGCCCCCCAAAATTAAAAAAACCCCCAAATTAAACCCCCCCCAAAAATTCCAAAAAACCCCCGGTTTTCCCCCCCCTTTTTTCCCCCCCTTTTAAACCCAAAAATTTTCCTTTTAAAAAAAACCCAAAAAAAAAAAAAAAAATTTTTTTAAAAAAAACCCCTTTTAAAAACCCCCCAAAAAAAAAAAAAAACTTTTTTTTTAAAAAAAAAATAAAACCCCCCAAAATTTAAAAAAAATTTTCAAAAACAAAAAAAACCCCTAAAAATTTTTAAAAATTTTTTTTAAAAAACCCCCCCCCCCCCCCCCAAAAAAAAATTTTTTTTTTGGGCCCAAAAAAAATTTAAAAAAAAGTAAAAAAAAATTTAAAAAACCCCTTTTTAAATTTTAAAAAAAAAAAAAGGGCCCCAAATTTTCCCCCCCCAAAAAAAAAAAAAAAACCATAAAAATTAAATTTTTTTTCCCAAAAAAAAACCAAAAAACCCCAAAAAAAAAAAAATTTTTTTAAAAATTTTTAGAAAAAACCCCCCTTAAAAAAAAAATTTTTACCCCTTTTTTTTCCTTCCCCCAAAAAAACCCCCCCCCAAAACCCCCCCCCTTTTTTTTTTTTTTCCCCCCCCCCCCCCCCAAAAAAAAAAAATCCCCAAAAAAAATTAAAAAACCCCCCCCCCCCCCCCCTAAAATTAAAACCCCCCCAATTAAAAAAATTCCCCCACCCCCCCCTTTTTAAAAAAAGGCCCCCCCTCCAAAAAACCCCCCCAAAAAAACCCCCCCCCGGAAAAAAAAACCCCCCAAAAAAAAAAGGGTTTAAATTTGGGGTGAAACCCCCCCCAAAAAATTTCCCCCCCAAAAAACCCCCCCAAAAACCCCCCCAAAATTTTTTAAACCCCCCAAAAAAAAAAAAAAAAAAGGGGGAAAAAAAAAAAAACCAAAAATTTTTTCCCTTTTAAAAAAAAACCCAAAAAAACCCAAAAAAAATTTTTAAAAAAAAAAATTTTTTAAAACCCCCCCCTTTAAAAACCCCAAAACCCCCCCAAAAAAAAAAAAAAAAGGGGGAAAAAAAAACCCCAAAAATCCCAAAATCCCCTTAAAAAAAAAACCAAAAACAACCAAATTTTTGGGAAAAAACCCCCAAAAAAAAAAAAAAAAAACCCAAAACCCCCCCCAAAAAAAAAAAAAAACAAAACCCCTTGATTCCCCAAAAAACCCCAAAAAAATTTCACCAAAACAAACCCCCCCCAAACCCCCCATAAAACCCCAAAGCCAATTTTTTAAAAAAAAAATTCCCCTTTTGGGAAAAAAAAAAAAATTTTTTTTTTCCCCCCCTTTAAAAAACCCTTTTTCCCCCCCCCAAAAAAAAAAAAACCAAAAACCCCCCCAAAAACCCCCAAAAAAAAATTCCCCAAAACCAAATTCCCCAAAAACCCCAAAAAAAAAAAAAAACCAAAAAAATTTAAAAAAAGAAATTAAAAAAAAATTTTTCCCAAAAAAACCCAAAAAACCCCCCCCAAAAAAAAAAAAAATTTTTAAAAAATTTTTAAAAAAAACCCAAAAGGGGAAAAAAAAATTCTTCCGGAAACCCAAAAAAACCAAAACCCCAAATTAAAAAAAAAAAAAAAGGGGGGGAAAAAAAAAAAAACCCCCAAAAAAAAAAGGGAAAAAAAAATTTTTCCCCCTTTTTTCCCCCCAAAAAAATTTTTTAAAAACCCCCCCCAAAAATTTTTCCCCCCCCCCAAACCCCCCCCCCCCCCAAAAATTTTTTTTCCCCCCCCAAAAAAAAAAACCCGGTTTTTCCCCAAAAAAAAAAAAAAATTTAAAAAATTTTTTCCCAAAAAAAGGGGGAAAAAATTTTTTTTTTGAAAAGGTCTGGGATCTCCATCAATGTCTACGCCTACGATGAAAAGTTCGTAGTGTACCCGCTGCTGGTCACGGATAGGGAGCAGCAGAAACACATCGACCTGCTGTATATAAAGGACAAGAACAACGCCCACTACTGCCTAATTCAAGATCTCGCCAGATTATCGCGCCGGCAAATTACAAAACACCAACATAGAACATGGAAATGTCGTAGGTGTCTACAGCACTATGGAAGAGAAGATCTGCTAGCCTCACACATGGGATACTGCAACGACCAAGAAGCTGTTAGGATTGAAATGCCTAAACAGGGCAGAAAAATCAAGTTCGAGGAAGGGAATAGAACGATGAGAGTACCATTCGCTGGATACGCCGACTTCGAATGCATGCTGACCACCATTGAGGAGGAGGATGAAAGGATGGACGAGGATGGAGCAGCAAAATCATATACCAAGCAGTATCAGAAGCATGAGGCTGTAAGTTTTTGTTACCATATTGTCTACGCTGATGATCACTACGGAGAACCTGTGAAATACTTTGGATCCGATGCAGCACAAGTTTTTGTCGAGAGTCTGTTCAGAGAGTCGAAGAAAATTGCTCACCTATACTCTTCTGCAGCAGCCAAACTGATGGACCTAACTCCAGAAGATCTCACTACCATCACCAACTCTACAATCGGCCATATTTGCGAGAAGACTTTTACTGACCCGGAAGACTACAAAGTCAGAGACCACGACCATCTTACTGGTAAATTCAGAGGCATCGCTCACAACACCTGCAATCTCAAGTTCCGCAAACCTAATTTCATTCCAATCTTCATCCACAACTTGAGCGGCTATGACACACATCTTTTCATAAAAATGTTCGGACTCAATGACGAAACTATTAGCGTCATCCCCAATAACGAGGAGCGATACATTTTTTACACCGTAGAGATTGAGGGAGGAGTAAAACTACGGTTCCTTGATTCTTGCCGCTTTATGATGTCCAGCCTCGACTCACTGGCGAAGAACTTAACGAAACCACAATTCCGCGAAACATCAAAATTCTACTCTGGAGAGAAACTACAACTACTCATCAAGAAGGGTATCTACCCCTACGACCATATGGACTCCTTGGAAAAATATCAGCTCACCAACCTACCAGAAAAGAAGGACTTTTACAACAGGCTAAACAAGACGGATATCGCAGATGCAGAACACGAACACGCTCAGACAGTATGGAACACATTCAAAATCTCCAACATGGAAGAATACACTCTCCTGTACAACCAGACGGACGTTCTGCTTTTGGCGGACATTATGGAGAACTTTAGAGACGTTTGTATGAACACCTACAAGCTCGACCCAGCATGGTATTTAACCGCTCCCGGACTGGCATGGAGTGCAATGCTTAAAACTACGAGAGTTGAACTGGATCTGTTGACCGACAATGAAATGCGGCTGATGATCGCCCGAGGTATTCGAGGAGGAATATCCCAGTGTTCTAACCGTTATGCAAAGGCAAACAACCCCTATATGGAGGATTATGACATGGACAGGCCTACTACTTACCTCACATATCTCGACGCAAATAACTTATATGGATGGGCTATGAGCCAGCCTATGCCTCATACAGATTTTCTATGGGCGCACGATCCTGAAAACATCGACATCATGAGCATACCGGATGACGCTCCTAGAGGCTACATCTTCGAAGTGAATCTAGAGTACCCTCGAGAGCTGCACGACACCCATTCGGACTATCCATTGGCACCAGAGCAGCGCATTCCTCCAGGCTCCAAGAACATGAAACTCCTACTCACTCTCTTCAACAAGGAGAAATATGTTATTCACTACCGAAACCTAAAACAGTACATCTCCCTTGGCATGCGGGTTAAGAAAATCCATAGAGCTGTCAGCTTTATGCAAAGTACTTGGCTAAAGGCTTACATCGATTTAAACACCAACATGAGAATAAGAGCAGCAAACGAATTTGAGAAAGACTTCTATAAGCTGATGGACAACTCAGTCTTCGGTAAAACTATGGAAAACATATTAAACAGAGTGGATATCCGCCTCGCCACCAAGGAAACACAAGCTGATAAGTGGATGGCGCAGCCTAATTTCAAGAGCCGTACCATATTCACAGAGCACCTGGCTGCAGTCCATATGAGTAAGACACGTCTGTTCTTCAATAAGGCTATATACGTAGGCATGAGCATCCTGGACGTTTCTAAGTTGTTGATGTATGAGTTTCACTACAATGTGATCAAGAAAAAATATGGTGAAAAAGCGCAACTCCAGTATACGGACACAGTCTCCCTTACATATATGATTGAAACAGTTGACTGGTATAAAGACAATAAGGAGATGATTAATCTATTCGACACCAGTAATTACTCCGACCCCAACCGATTTGACATTCCAAGAGTTAATAAAAAAGTGTTGGGGGTGATGCAGGATGAGCTTAGTGGACGTATAATGTTTGATCACGTGGGGCTACGCTCTAAAATGTACGCTAGCCGGTCTGAAAAAGGAGAAGCTAAGAAGGCAAAAGGAGTAAAAAAATCTGTAGTAAAGAATGAACTAGAGTTTTCTGACTATAAGGAGTGCCTCGATAAATTCTGCCTCCTCTACAGTACTGTGGATGTTACGTTGGATGACGCTTTGGAGAGAAATAAAAAGTATAAATCCTGCCAAGTGAATAGAACAATGAATTTAATTAGGAGTCGCCGCCATGAACTGTACAGCATAGAGCAAAATAAAATAGCACTTTCAGCCTACGATGATAAGCGTTTCATTTTGGAAGGAGGCATGAAGACACTGCCATGGGGACATTATTCCATCAATGAAGAAGCGATGATTGACCGAGACGTCTTAGACGCGCTGATGGTGGAGTAAGGAGACGGGTGGGAGCACAAGAGTGCAGGAGGTAGCAAATAGAAGAAGGTCGGCTACCACTTTCCGCAGAGGGGAGGGGCTGCGGAATCCCGTAAAAGCAATGACCGAAATGTATTGACTGTTTCGGAGAATACCTTCGGGGGTTTCGGAGATTGTCGGGAACCATCGGCAATCGTTGAGGTCCTGTGTAAGCAGACCGGTCGGCGATCAGTTGTCGACGAGCCTTTGAGCGGCAAGTACTATTCTATCCGGACTCTCTGATTCCTGCCTGCGCAGAACTTCTCTGTTGGTGAGTATTTGGATATCATCATGTACGAGAATACAACGCTACTGAACAAGCACCCATCCTGGACGGTGACTGCAACCCAGTCGTCAAGCAGGATCCGTGGGAAATCTACAAGGACTTTATGTGGCTAGAACATGATATTAGTAAAAGATGGCATGCTCAACCACGTAACGAATTCGAATGTCAATGGTACGAAAAGGATATGAAGTTTATGCGTGAAGAAAACCCGATAATTATCCAGCATTGGGAGTCGATAAATTCTGAACAGAAATATCTCCAGGCATACCTCGACACTGTGGATTGGATGGACCTAAAGAATTTTGTACGTAGAATCCATTACAACAGGGAATGTCGTAAGAGAAAACTTGCAGATGTAGAAATGGAAAAGCATACAGCGCAAAAAAAGAGACTACGGGAAAAATTTAATTCTCTAGTATCCTTTACCTTTTATGAAAAATAGAAACAACTCACTTAAGGGAGCACAAGAATGCAGGAGGTAGCAAATAGAAGAAGGTCGGCTACCAATTTCCGCAGCGGGGAGGGGCTGCGGAATCCCTTAAAAACCAATAAATATTTTGGTTTACAAAAATCTTAATCAGTTATGAATTGGGCACAATTCAATCCAGTTATGAATGTGAGAGAAATCATCGCCAAAGAGCTACACGCTCTGGCCAGAAGAACATTTTCTACCAGACCTGTAAACCCGGGTGTTATTAACCCACGTTGTGTTAATCCGGGTTTTATTAACCCACGTTGATTTAACCCAGGCTTTAATAACCCACGTTGATTTAACACAGGCTTTAATAACCCACGTTGTGTTAACCCGGGTTTTATTAACCCACGTTGATTTAACCCGAGTTAGCCCAACCCAGGCTATAAATAGTGTTGTTTTCTAAATTCTTTATTATTATTAAACATGAATTCGAATGAACAAGATCTTGTATCAGCTTTGGCTTCCACTGAAGCTGAGAAAGCTCAAGCTTTAAAAATGTCCTCCATTTAAGGTAACGATGCACATAGTGAAGTTGGGAGTGATCTAATTTCATGGTTACAGTTTAGTATAAAAAACTTGAATAATGCAGCTGACCATACTTATGGGATCACTTTCGATAAAGGAAGCGAACAATTTAAAATGGGTACACAGTTAGTTAAATTTGAAGGAAATAACATCTTGATTGACGGTAAGGTATATCCTGGGTCATCTGATCTATTCGAGTTAGTTTTTTTGAGGAAACCCATAAAAACATCAATTAAAGACTATAGAGATGGAGATTTGGATTCGTACAGGAAAATGTTGCTGCAAACAAAATCCTATATAAATCTTAATAATGGAATGGTGAAAGGAAGCAGGGGTCTTAAATATAAAAACATTATTAAACCTTTAATTAACGGTTTAACACCAATAAGTGAGGAAAGTAGTACGATGTATGTAAATAATCCAATAGACAGTACTTTTCGTCCTAGGAAACGTTCAAAAACTCTAGATAGGTTACCTGTAAAATTTGGTAGGTATCAAGTGGATGAGATTGAAAACAATTCACTTGATACAGATGAGGGTGGGGAGACGTATAGTTCAAATGAGCAAGATTACTTTGATAGTAGTTCAGACGATGGACATGAAATGGATGAAGTAAGGAGACAAGTATACAAGGATGTTTTAAAATTTTCACAGGTTAATTACTCGAGCTGGGACGATCCTAATCAATTAGTAGACAGGTTGCGTTTGTTTATTGCCTCAAAAGAGGCGGGAAACACTGACCATGGCAGTGAGATTATTACAATATTAAAAGAACTTAAAGGGGCGCAGATTATTAAAGACTATAAGAACTTCCAATTGTAGAAAGAAGCATTTAGAGACATAAGTTTTAAAATTTAACGACTCCTTATAAGGTTTTAACTGTTAATGTTTCAAATAGTTGCATACTACAACTCATGTAATATCAATGGTACCATATAAAATACAAATACAAATATATTAAACAATAAAAAACTTACAAAAAAAAAAAAAAGTTTGTTTTAAATAGAAAATCTTTAGCTTGAATATAGACCGTTTTCCAAAAGTATTTGTTATAAACAATAAATGTAGGTTTTCCTAGTAGTAATAGCAAACGTGTTTCTAGCTCTGAATGTTATTTTACAATTTTATCTGAAGACTGTTTGGTGTGACGTAATTGGATGGGATGTAAGTACCTGTTTCCTAATTAATAACATTGTTGTGTGTTCTTGGAGAAATTCAACATGAGCATGTCGTTTTTATGTGTGATACTACGGTCTTGTAATCTGTAGTTCCATGATGTGTGTGGGCTCTGGGATGGTCTAACAGTCCGTAGCCCAG
>JAQJVL010005597.1:0-34226 GCA_035578905.1 Stictocephala bisonia | reverse complement strand
ACCCCTAGTCTTTTGAGGAGGTGTCCCTGTAACTAAACAGTACTTCAATCACTTACTAATTTATCCTACTAAGTTTTAGTATGATGACTGCCAGTCCCTCCATAATCATCTTGGAAAACTTCCTGTCAGTAAGTAGAATTCCCTGTCGCAATAATGTTAGTTATGTTAATAATAATGCAAGTTATGTTTATTATTATTTTACATGATAATACTGAATTACACCGTATGCGACTGGTACTCCCTTAATTTAACGTTACATTTCTTTACATGATCATTTTAAATAATACATCATCATAAGAATAAATCTTGTTATAAAAGCAATAATATTATTCTAGTGTTTTTTATGTTTCGTTAAATAATAAAAAAAACTCTTACGTATTCTGTGTCGTGTTAAAATTTGTATATCATCTTTCAGATGGTCTTTTTTTATTATAGAAACAAAACTTATTAAGTTACGTTAGTGTGTATATCTTATATAAGACTACTGGAAATGTTCTTCATAACTATTGCATTTATTGACTTAATAAATATATTTATTTGATACATATTAATATTACTTTAATATACGTTGGCAAATGTTAATGATGAATTGTATTATTAGTAATATAAATAACTCATATAACACAAATGCACATTCCATTAATAAAATGTTATCAAATATAACTGGGCAAAGTTGTATTAATCATTTAGATATTAAAAAACGCAGTTTGAATGTTATATTATCAATAGTAATATGGAACTTGTAAAATAATTCCGTAAAGCTTACTTTGGAAGTGTTACTCAATTCATAACTATCTTAAATGAATAATTTGAAGCTTAAGAAATATTTTATTAAAAAGTGCACACTCAATTATGTATTAATCAATAGTTAGATAGTTACCTTAATAATTACTCTAGAAGGTGTTTAATTTCACAAATGGAATGCAGATTACAAGCATAACTCACCTCTTTCATCACAGGTAAGCTGTAATGTCCAATCTAATAGTCGAAGTAATCTACAATCAATTACACCTGGCAGCGAAAATGCTTCTGGGTATCACCTGTAATTAACTGCTACTCATCACGCCAGTCCACACCACAGGCTGTTATTTTATAATCACTGACTAGTGCGTGATATAAAAGGTGGTAGTTAGTATATCACGTCCTCGTAGGCATTCTTATTGAATGAAAAGAGATAATTTTGTACCCATACAATCACATTATCCCACAATATCGTCTAACTTAGTTAATATGTTATTGCATGAATTGATTTCACGATTATCTTCACTGGGTACTCTTAAACCATGTAAATCATTAGCGTTAAAACGGGAACCTCTTTCTGATTATAATTGACATATTTTATTATTAATTAACTATTTTGACGCCCATTATTTAAGTCAATCCTTTAATATTTTAAATAAAAAAGTTTAACCAGATATGCTTTACTTATTCGACTTCAGTTTATTGACTTTTCCTTCCACGTAGTAAGCATTTAAAATTATTTATTCGTAACTATTCATTATTAAGAGACTTATCGTAGATGCATGGCTGAATATGGGGAAAGAATGAGTGTAGTCATTGATACTAACGAAGGTCATTTGTCCCTTACTAAGAGCAATGGTCCAAGTCGTAAACCTGATACTACGTCGTCTTCTGTATACAACATCCGAAACAGCTCCCCATAAACGTATAAACGTAGAGACTATTGCATGACCCAAGCGTTCACCTACCCACCTATACACTTACATAGTATTGACACACCCACCCACGAATCCACAAACGTACAGAGTATGTGTAGTACGTGTAATAGATATAATAATTGTAAGTTATAGGGTTGGCCATTACTACTAAGCACTTTCATCAAATGTATGATGTTTTATCTGAGTCAAGCATTCCTCGTACCCACGCCTAGCTAAGCTAGTATAATTAGGCAACAGGATTTCCCTAGTTGATACAACTTACTGTGGTTAACTTTCACATATGTTGATGAATCATAGTTATACTGTCAACAATTAGTTTGAACTCATGGTTATATAATTTGATTAGGAGTTTGCACATTATAACCCCGTATATCAAATCCCAAGGACCACTTTTTATTTATCTATAAGTAATCTTTCTTACTAAATTCAATCTACGATAAGGCTCAACAGTTTCGTTTAAAGGTCCTAAGATATTGATTTAAGGTATAATTCAACCCCACCTTCTATCTTAGGTAACCTATTGCTTAAACTGTACGCATACTCTCCAACTGTACTGATCTCATCCAACCACCAATACATGTGCTTTTTTATTCATTGGCCCCATTTTTTAAGCTAATCTTATAACGATCGCAAACACGTTTTAAAAATTACTATTGTCTATTTTAACCTCCCAGTTAACTTGAAAGAGAGGGATCGTAACTCTTCCCTTATCAACGATCATCTAAAGGATTTTTCATGAAAATTATAATTGTTCTTTAACTCCGAAATAAATTATTCATTGGTAACGCATTAAAAAACAACTAAAAGACTGACTTAAACAATAGGCATTAAATTAATAAATTAATTATACTATTTGTCAATTGCCTAACTGTCAGATTATGATCTGAAAGAGATTCCCGTTTATATAAATAGCTTACGCTGTGCCAAATTAAGTAAATTAGAACGATGTTTAATAATGCACGTTTAAGAAAACCTAAATTATCATTTTCCATTCGATAAGAATGCCTATGAGGACATGATATACTACCTACTACCTTTTATATCACGCACTAGTCAGTGATTATAAAATAACAGCCTGTGGTGTGGACTGGCGTGATGAGTAGCAGTTAATTACAGGTGATACCAAGAAGTATTTTCGCTGCCAGGTGTAATTGATTGTAGATTACTTTGACTAGTAGATTGGAGATTACAGCTTGACTCTAATGAAAGAGGTGAGTTATGCCTTTTATTTTTTATTTGCATTGAATTTTTGCAATTAAAAACCCTCTGCATTAATAGTTAAGGAAATTATCTAGCTCTTGATTAATAAGTAAGTATGCATACACATAAAATATTTCTTAGGCATCAAAAGAATCATTTACGATATTTATCAATTTAGTAACATTTGTAAAGTAAGCTTTTTGAAATACCACCCCACTTATGTTAGGTGGGTGATTTGATCAATGACATTTTACGTATATTGGGCGAGTCAGTGGGTAAATAGAACCTACTATTTATTTTAATTTAATAAATGGTTCAAACCCCTAAATAAATACAGTATTTTCTCATACATTATGAAGTTTTACTATTGATTATGGTAGGATAAGCATGGCAAACTTATGCACTTCATACTACACATGAGATGAAACCTAGTTCAAGTAAGAAAAATGGAACGCTCATCTTATTAAAATCACAGTACATCCTTTCTAAATACATGTAGAATTTATATAATTTGTAAAAATATGATTACCGTTTTGGATATTTTCAGGATTTATTACTGATGATAGAATCGAAAACAGGTCCATAAGAAAGTAATGTATCCGTTATACGAGGGATATTGTAAAATATAAATGTGCTTGATGGTAAAATCATATTTATTGATGAGCCTGTGGTTGTATTACTATTGATCGTTACCTGATCTATTATTAAAATTTTTTTAATAATTTCCAATACTTTTTTATATTTCAAATGAATATTTTATTTCTTTTATACAGGCAGAAACTACAAATAGGCATTTGTATTAACAATATATTTTTAACACCTAAAAGATTATGGTTTTTGTAATATGAAGAGGTTTCAGGTTGCAACTTAAATTCTCCCAACTTTTTCTTGATAGTTTTGGCCTTTACTGCTTTATAGAACATGCTAAAAGCCAACAATGACGGTAATTGATTTACACTTGTTAAAATTATTATATTATTAATATGTATCATTTAAGTTATTTGTAAATTTTTTTATAATATATATTTTAAGAACGTTACTATTCATATAATACCGTTATCTGAAGGTTATTCTTTATTATAATAAATTATTACGTATTAGCGTGCTTTATTATTATTGTTGTTTTTATTATGATCATTATTGTTCTATTCTTTCAATCGAAGTGATATCTGTCATACATTCTCCGTTCTCTTACCTTGTATACATTTTTTCACAGTTTCCTTATTTGTTTACTTATTAATGGAACCCTAGCTAATATTTTTTTAATTTACTTAGTTTCTACAGTAGATAGTTAATTATTTTTATTGTACACTATATCTTGTTGTTCTTCGATTAATGTGTTTTCATAAACTTAATTTAATGACTGTAGTGATTTTATTAAATAAATATTAAGCTTTTCCTATAATGAAGTGCAACAGTAACACATTATATATTGTTATCTTCTATTATTAAAAGTTAAATATTACATATTATTTTTATCGTTAATTTTTTCATATTTGTATTATTATAGAATATTATCACAGTTAATTAAACCAAACATTCTAGTACTAGAAAAGTATTTTTTATCTTAAAATATTACAACATATAATCAAGTATGGTTATGTTCAAAAATGTTTTTTTAACATTTAGCTCATAAACAAACATCTTTGACTATAAAACATATTTACTTACCTTACCTTACCCCCTTGGCCATTGAAACCCCAGTTGGTTTTTGGCTTCGCCAACAATGCATCTCCATTCTGCTCTGTTCTTTGCTGCCTCAGGTGTAGTCCCCAATTTGTGAATATCTTTGAGGACCTGATCTCTCCATCTACGTCTTGGCCTGCCAAGGAGTCTTTTACCTTCTGGGTTAGATCGTTCAATATATTTAATAATCGAGGTATTTTTTCGCCTCCACACATGTCCAGCCCTCCGTAGTCTTCTACTTTTCACTAGTGCTAATATATCTTGGTGAGTGTATATTTCTCTTAATTCTCTATTCTTTTTTATTCTCCAAACATCTGCTTCGCATACTGGACCAAAAATCTTTCTTACTACTCTATTTTCAAAAAAATAAGTTTCTTCTCATATTCCTTTGTCAGTGTCCTTGTTTCTGCTCCATATAGTAACACAAGGAGGACTATTGTATGCTAGATTTTGACCTTAGTTTTCCTAGACAATATTTTTGATTTAAGTAATTTCTCTACTGCCCAATAGGTCCTAGAGGCTAAGACTAGTCTAATTTGAATTTAATTTTCCTCTTTTATGTTTTGTGCTAAATTTATGCCAAAGTTTTTAAACTTCAAATTTTTCAAATTCCCACTTGTCCACTTTAATATTTTGTATTCTATTCATTTCCTGTCTTCTGGTTACATGCATATATTTTGTCTTATCCTGGTTTATTTCTAATCCCACCTTTCTGGTTTTTTGAATGAGCATTTTTGCTAAATTTTCCAGCTCTGTTCTACTGTCAGCAAGAAGAGCTACGTCATCCACAAAATCTAACACATTTACTTTTGATCCAACATAGATCCCATCTCTTAAATCTTTTGTCTTCCTGAGTCTATCTTCTAAGAATAGGTTGAAGAGTAGAGGTGATATAACATCACCTTGACGAACTCCTATATTAACTTCAAATCCCTCTGTATATTCTCCATTAACTTTCATGTTACATCTTAATTTATCAATACATATTTGTGTCAATTTTATAAGCTTTTCTGAGATGCAAAACATTTGCATTTTTTCATACATTTTCATCCTATTTATGCTATTACACGCTTTTTGAAAATCTATAAATAATAGGTGAACATCCTTATTAAACTCCCAATATTTTGAGAGAGATTGTTTTATGGCAAATATTTGGTCTGTAGTAGAGCGACCTTGAACAAATCCTGCTTGGCGGTCTTTAATATTCTCTTCTATATACTCTTTCAGTCTATTTAAGAAGATTTTTGATAGTACTTTATATGCTGAACTTAAAATAGAAATACCTCTATAATTTTTGCACTCTGTCTTATCACCCTTTTTGAAAATAGGTGTTATTAGTGCTTCATTCCAATCATTGAGTATTGTTTCTTTTCTCCATAATTCTAATATTAATATATGCATACAACTTAATGGCTCTCTTCCCCCAATTTTGAATATATCAGCCAGAATGCTATCATTTCCTGGGGCTTTATTGTTGTTTAGTTGTCTTACGCTTTCTTCCACCTCTTTAAGCGATGGTTCATCTACTTTTGGTTGCACATGTTAGAAAATTAATTTATTTTCATCTTCTGCTCCTTTTTCTTCGTCAGGTCTTTTATTAGCATTCCGTAGTTGCTTAAAATATTGTTTCCATATGCTAAGAACATTTTTTCTGTCGCAAGTCAGTTTTCCATTTTTATCTTTGATGCTGTCTGTTTTTGGGATGTATCCCTTCTTAAAAACCTTATTGATCTGAACAATTCCCTTGCGTTGTTATGATTACGGTCCTCCTCTGCTTTTCTCAGTTGAACCCCAAAGACCAAGAATTTGTTAGGTAAATACCTATAATTATACTGGTTTAACGCAGGCTTTACTCGGTTTGTGATTGCATTATCTATGTCAGTTAGTTTTCACAAAGTGCTTAGCAGTTCTGACCCACCATTATTTTACATCATTAATTCCTTATTTATCATAGGCACATTATCAACATACATTGTAACTTTTCTGGACATTACAAATAAAATGTATTCCAAGATAAAATAAATAAAGGCCTAAATTTATTACAATAAATACTAAATATTTTTCAAACTATACGAAGATTATTATAGTGTGGAGGGTCATTTCTGGAATCTTTAAAGAGGAACGTCATGATATAAAACTCTAGCATACCTAATACCATTCATTGCGATTTCCAAAATTATGGGAACACTGATAGCTGCTTAACATAAAGGCTTTTTGATTTAAGTGGAACCTGGTCGAAAATGTGGGGATTAGAGATGTTGTAATAGTAAAGAGTGTGACTTGTTGCAAGACTATTGCGGTAAAAATATAATTCCTCTAGGAAAACAATTGAAATATGCCAATTTTAACTTAAATCCTTAAACCACACAGAAAACAATGTCACTCTAATGTCCTGGTCATTTTCTAGTAAATTGTGTACCAGGTAACTTAAATACAACATTAATTTAATTCTTCTAATAATTCTCAATACATAAAATTATGGAACACCAGTGTCATGTTCAAACTCTCATAGTGATTTGGGTTTACCAGGATAATGAAGAATCAATACATATACAAGTTATGTATATGTATTATTGTTCTACTTCTTTGTTTATTCTTCTTGAATTCATTTGTATAACAATGCCATTTTCTAGTAATAGATTTTTACACTTATTAATTGTTGGATTTTTTGGTGGTTTAACTCCATGGAAGGCGATATCAATTAATCATGCTTTTGTAACGTAAAAAAAATATATTCTACGCAAAGAACTTTACTTTTTGTTCAACATAATATGCCATTTATTAAACTTCAATTTAAACTTCTTTACAGCAACTTATAGTATTTTTTAGTTTTTTACAACCGTTTACAGTAAATTTTAGTTTGCACAAGGAATATTGGTGAGCAGAAATCGATGCTTAACACTGAGTGATATAGCTGCAAAGCAGTTAAACATGTTGTACCAATTCAAAGAGAGTCATTTTTAATTGAACAAAATTATTTATATTTTCATCTATGGCACTATCCTGCTCCCTTAAATGTTAGAGGTATAACCTTAAACAGCATATTAAAAAATTTATAAAAACCTGTGCATTTTCAAAATGATCGATGCATAAATGGGTGACCTATACAAAATCAAACGTTTAAACCTCTTTTTTGGACATCCGGTATATACGAGTACGTACAATAGTATTCACCCACCCATCCGCCCATTCTCGTACAATGACATTTATTGTTGGATTACTCGTAAATTACATTATATACTGTTTTATTTATTGACAGTAAAAGATATTTATTCATGTAAACATTTATAAAAATAATGAAAATTCATTATTATTATAAATTAATTTAATAAAAGAATAATATAATAGAATAAGGTATAACTACAAGTTTTTTTATCTATAAGGCTTCATTCCATCGTTGGCTGATTAAGCAATTTTATTTTAGGAATAATAGTTCTAAAAAATTAAGAAGGACAATAAATTAAAACAATTATACTATTTAGGATGTAATTTTTATAATCTAAAATTTATACATTCATACACCAATAAATGTTATTAACACAAATTGCTTTGATGTTATTAAAGTAGTATGCCAAGAACAAATTTTTAAAAGGAATATTAAACTTAACAATGATTATTTCTACGTAAAAAATAAAAATTAGGAGAAAAAAGACTAATAGTGACGTCAATATCGTATAGAATGTAATTTAACGTTTCATTATAATCATTTCAATTTTATAAGCCACAGTTTCTTATTTTCTCCTGACATCTTATCTTCACAAGTCTAAATATTGATAATACACATTCAGTGTTTGAGTTGGTCACATAGGAAGTCCTTCATACTCCAGTGACGTCACGTAGTTCAGCTTGGTACTGGGCTGACAGGATACAATACTCAATCCCAAGCAACAGAAACTGAAAAAGTGTATAAGAACATTTAGTAACATGAGAAACCTTGGGGTGAACATTAATATCAGTAAGAAGTACAAATTAATAATTCGCGTAATAAATTCCAATAAAAATATATTCTTACAGAATGCAAGAGCTGTAAGTTGACTTTGAAAAATCCTGCAGCTGGAAAATCACATTGGTTGCTCTGAAGCTGATCTAGGAGAACTCTCACCTGAAAATAGGTCAAAATTCATACGTAAATATTTCCAATTAGGGTTTTGAGAATGATGGAAGATTATATTTTAGCAATTTAAAGGGCCCATAATTAGGTTTTTATGATGATATTATACATAATTCTATAATAAATAAAAGAAGATTTATAATATTACGATGAATGGGCAATAAAAGAGAAAATCGTACAAATATTGCAACTTATGCCCTAGAAAGTTTGCTCCATTAAATGTTTAGGACCTTTTCCGTTAACTCACTACCACTAATGTTTCCGTTCCTTCACTACCACTAATTTTTTTGCAATTTTGGTTAAGTTAGGTTAGGTTATGTCAGGTTAAGTTAGACTATGATATGTGGCTAATAAAGTTAATCACAAACTGGTAATCCAATGATTGCCATACCACCGAATGCGCTCTCCGTGTGTAAGTTCTTGGAAAACTATAAGATAAGACCAGTGATATCGGATTCCTAGCGGATAAGCAATACCATAGTTGATGTAAAAATGATTGGAAAACAGTTTCTAGAAAAATAGAATATTTATCAAGCAGTAGTGAATAAATGGAAACTAAAAGTGTAGTAGTAGTAAAATAACAGAAAATATCTAATTTTATTTTTGCATACTTAAAGGTTTAAAATAATATAATAAATATCTTAGAATCACTGTAGATCAGTTTTGTATCAATACAGAAATAATTGTCAAATACTCGCATTAGTGACCATATACTTATAGTAAATAAAAAAAAAATATAATATTGTATAATACCCTACAAGTGTTAAAACAATAACTCTAATTTCGTAACCAATAATCATACTAACACATGTTTAATAAGTGTTTTATTGGCTATTCCTTCTACTGTGATAGTTTTGAAAGGAATAAAGAAGTATTTTTACTATCACATTTATATACAGGTAGCATTGATGTTTTATACACTAGGTTCTTTAACTATCTAGTATAACTGATTGTCTACAAAAATCATAGTTTCTTTTTTACCCAGACTAATGTTTATTAATGCTTTAGAATATAATCAAAGGTAGTTATTTGATGGTTTATTTTATTTTGTTTTTATGTTTAATACTTTTAGTAGGATTATAGTTTACTAGATATTTATTGTGATTTTAATATTTACATAATACATAAAAGTGAAGAATACACATCAAGGGTAAATAGGGATATATCATTATTTATTGAATGATCAACAGGTTTAATATCATGAAGTACAATATTTACTTGTAATAAATCCGAATTTTGTGTAAGATTGAGAAGAGTGGCAGTATTGATTATAACTCGTGGACGTATATACATACTACATAGGTACACATAAAGACAGGTTAATATCATAAAGTGCAATATTTACTTGTAATAAATCCACATTTTGTGTAAGATTGAGAAGAGTGGCAGTAATGATTATAACTCGTGGACGTATGTACATAGGTACACATAAAGACAGTTTAATATCATCAAGTGCAATATTTACTTGTAATAAATCCACATTTTGTGTAAGATTGAGAAGAGAGGCAGTAATGATTATAACTCTTGGACGTATATACATAGGTACACATAAAGACAGTTTCTATCTTGAATTGGCAAAAGTCCATCCTCAACTTCTGCTATAGTCCACTCATTCCTTTTTTAGGGTACCGAGTCAATCCTCTCATCTTATTTAAAAACCCTCTTTTACAAATCCTAGGGCTTTTTCTAGGCGTTCGTTTCTTTATTAGAGCTCATAAAGAGACGATATTATCTTTATCGTCTCGTAAATAAATATGAAGGCATGTATTACTCTACCACTCAAATGTATAAAACCAAAATAAAAATAAAAAAAAATCACTCCTCTTCAAGTTTTAAAATTATTTATCCTTTTTCTGCCTACAGTCCTACCCCTAAACTATTCCTTCAAGAGCTCGGTACAACATTGAGTACTTGATCTCAATATCATCGTTCACATATTATTTCAAGACTATTCCCTACCATTAGGACGTCGATAATTAATATATAGAAAAATATGAGTGACAAGTGAGAATGATGGAATTTTATTTTATTATTAGTCTCTTTAGTAGTACTAATGTATTACCAAATAAATTATAAGTCCTGTTATAATTAATTATCCTGTTATAAATTATAGTTATTATTTTTTTTCTATTGTCTTTAGCAAAGCTTATTATTTTGTTTTATGGTTAATTATAATAAAGGGCCTATTGTACCTAAATTCGCCCTTTTGTAAATACTAAGTCTATTATTTGAGGAGAATAAAGGCTTTTATTATTATGTTTATTACTATCAAATGTTATTCAATTAATTTAATTTATATTAATAATTTAATTTAATGAAAAATGAATATTTAATCAGGCGAATTGGGCATAAGAAGTCTCTTCTTCCACTTAACTTCTGATGAGCGTAGTCATTGTTACTAAGGTCGACTGTTCATCAGAAAAAAGCTATTTATTAATAGCCTAATAGCTAGTTCAACCACAGACATACAGCTTTACATGTAATTCGAACGTAATATAGATTCTATATACATTACAGGCACAAAATACTTTTATGCACCAATATAATTCCGTTCTAAACTGTGTTGTACCCTTCCTTTCTTAACTCTATCTTCCATTTTGACACAATTATGCGTGAGAAATTGTATAATAAATCGTACACATGCACTACTTTATCTATATACGGTAAAAAATAACAGTAAAACAAGAAAAAGTAGATTATTTGTATAGTTAGAAATAAAAACTGTCTTAACATCGGGAGCTATGAAAGTAAACGTAATTTAAATTTTAATACTATAAATTAAAATAATAAGTGCCAATAATGAGTGGCAAGTTTGTTAGTGTGATAATTGTCTACACATTCATAAAGGGAGTTTTAAGATACTTTTGTATTGATGGCACTTAAAAATGCAAACACTGTTTTTTGATTAAGCCATTGAACTTCATAATTCCTATACATATTATGATTCGAAAATTTACATAAAATAAAAATTTTGTCCATATAAAATAAAATCATCTTACATGTTTACAGTACAATAAATCTCTCGATAAGTCTCATCTGTCTGTGAAGGTTTTTACCATTATAGGTCCCTCCTTATTATCTCGTGATATAAAATACATTTTCAGAAAAAACAAACTATGATACTACATACCAAAATAAATATTTCTGATTGAATTAAAAAAAATAATTATCACTACTTCCGACTGTAGTTGAGACGTTATCGTAACATATTAATAATTATCAAACTACCTTAATGTTACAATTTAGTCGTTCAGTATGCATAAATGTAACGGTGTTGTGATTTACCTGTAAATAATCCTTGTATGACATGTCCCTTACTGCCATTGCTAGAACTTATTGGCTGAATACTTTAAACTGAAAATATGAATAAATCAATAAAAAGCAATTTAGTACAAACGTAATATTATGGCATACCGTTTCAATATAAATACTTTCAGGTAAGGACTTGTAATAGGTAAATATGTTTAACAGTATTTAAACATAAAATTAAAAAGTGTTTACTTTTATTTTGTAGGTGTAATTGTAATATGCTTAACTCCAAAACAACTATTAGGGACATAGCCACATTGTAATTTTAAATAATAGCCTAAATTTCAAACAAATGCAGTTTAGGAAAAATATTTTAAATTTTTATGACATGACAAGAAAGTCATATTTAAAAAATGACCAGGAACCTAATAAATAAAGTATATATATATATATATATATATATATATATATATATATATATATATATGCATTTTTAAGAAAGACTAAATTAAGCAGTTGAATACCAATAGAATACGGAATAATTTGTTGATTTATTACTGTAACTTACTAAAATTTCCTTCATCTTACTTTAGATAATATCAAAGTAATATGTCACTAAACTAATACTCTGTCCAGTTTAAGGAAGATTCACTTTCATCTTACTGTGCAGCTTAATGAACAATGAAAAAATCAGTCTTGTGATATTTGAGTGAAAACTAATTTTAAAAACTGTTAATAATGATTAATAAGTTAGTGCTCATTACACTCTTTTCAGGGCAGATAAGCAGGTCTTTATACAAGTGAGCATGCTGTTATTGAGTATATATTTATAGTTTGATATTTAAGCACTAAGACACATTTATTTTTTATCGCAGTTTAAATTTTTTTTGAAATTGTGTTTATCTATTTCTGTCAAAATTTATCTAGTTATTTTTCTAAAATCTTACTATTATTATTAAACATAAGATCATAAAATATTCATCGTACCTTATGACTGGTCTGGATCATACACATGACAAGTATTCCCAGATGAAATAACCAAATTCCTACATTGACTACCATTGATATAACTGGCATTTCATACTGCATAAGTAGTAACACGCATGCTATAATATCAAAAACTGAACTTCCAAAAAGAACTATCACGTAATACTGCAAAAGCTCGTTAGTTTCTCGTAGTATTGTACTTTGCACTTCAATCGCACTATTGAACTTACGAAGATAGCTAAATGGTCTACAGTTTAGCCAGCAGAAGTGGTGCCAGGATGTTAGAGAGTCCTCTATGACAAGGCTGCCGCTGTAGTAGATACAGCTGATGATCAAAGAGTAATAAAAATGTTTATATATCACAAAAATGTCACGGAGTAATCTTGGAATAAAATGACTCCATTTTGACCTCCATAAACTTTCAATTGCAGGAGGTTGTAAGGTGGTGATAATCAAAACACAAAATATTACTTTCGATAACAAATCTGGCCTTTTAGTTTCTGAGTTGTGGTAGTTTGGAAGGAGGTTAGCAGTTTTCTTCAATATATCGACTGTTTTGAACGCCTTTACAATCTTGCTAACATTAAAGCTGTACCAGAGTCCTATTAAAAAGTATATGAATATGGACAAAATTTCAGCACCCTTTACAAAGAGTGGAACATCCCAGTTTGCTACATAAAAAAATAACAAACAACAAACACAGGTCAGTGCTGTGGTCGTAATGATTACGGACCAAGAGTTGTGTTTATATTGTAGATTATTAGCATAGTCTGATCTAACATTATCGACTGGAAAATGTCCAAAAAGGTAACTCACAAAGGTTATTGGTCGGTAATACTTATAATCGGAAGTGTTTTCCATCTGTGTAAAACTAGATTTTGGAAGAGAAATGTATTGTTGGTCAGGTCAGCTTAATACTACTGTGTTCAGCATATATAATTCATAGTAATAATTGAATAGTTATTTTTTACCAGAGATATATTCTATTTATTTCTCATGATAATAAATAAATGGTCAAGTTGATCAATATGCATTAAATATTCAATGAAAGTTTATAAAGTTTTTTGTCATCTACGTTATTACCTTATAATTTCTATTGCATTATGATATAATATTGATATAAATATCTAAATTCTTGGTTATTTATTAAAACTTAATTTAATATTATTGATTTGTCTTCTAGTTTTACACCCAATTTAACTGTTAGTTTAATTTCCTCTCTACAAAGTGTTATTGAAACAATTACTTATGTTTGGTTTATCAATAGACGTTACTACCTGTTTAATAATGCATTTAGAATGTTAAATCAATCTTCTTGTGATTGTTAAAATTGTATTTTTTGAGAATTTAATAATCTTGTTGTCTTAATATCTACATAGTAAAACAAATATTTATCTTGTACTATACTCTTCCATTACACATTTACTGAAATATTGTAAATTAATTTTTAATTTTAATTACGAATATATATTAAATAAGTAGTCATAATATATTTTTCTATTTTGGTAAGAATTATTGAATTATTTTTTTGTGAGTAATATTTATTATCATGCATAAAACTACTTTTTTAGTGATATAATACGATTTAGTTTAGAAGTGATTTTAGTAGAAGTGATAGTTTAGTAGTTTATTAATAGTAGAAATAAATATTAGGGAATCCGTAAGGGTGTATGATGTGGCAATGTTTTTCGGTTGGATACAGCGATGCGATTTTAAGAATTTCGATTCTATGTGATTCGATGCAACTTGATTTGATACGCACATAAAAATGTATGTATTTTTTTACAACCTTATTACCTCGTTTCGCCTTCTAGAGGAGTTGAAGAATCAAGGCCACGATGGAACTGGTACTGTACGAGCTGACTGCGTAGAAGATGCACCCTTACCTAATGCCAATATTATGAATAAAGAACCTAGAAGTACGTACCATCAACTGACAGATGCAGACACAGGAATTACTCTTGTCCGTTATCATGACAACAATGTATTTACAATGGCATCAACGGCAGCTGGTGTAACTCCCACAGGAAAAGTAAAAAGGTGGTCAACAGCCTATAAAAAGCACATTACTGTGGACCAACCTGCAAGTGTAGTTTTATATAATACATATATGGGAGGAGTCGACCGTATGGACAAAAACATCGCTTCGTAGAATAAACATAAGAAACAAGAAGTGGTATTGGCCCATGGTATCCTATTTGTTGAGCGTTTCAATGAATAATGCATGGTTGCTCTACCGTATGAACCCAAAAGGACGAGAAGAATACCATGATTTTCTTGGGTCATCAGGTATGTAGTAAAAACCTACTTGGCAAAATACAGAGTTTCCCGTCCTTCTGTAGGAAGATCCAGTGCAAAAGTAGCAAGCAGGGTACAGCCAGAAGTCCACCACAGTGGTACAGGGCATATGTTGGAGACAGTGGACAAACAGGTGCGATGCGCACAATGTGGAAAGCTACAAGGAAGAAATATAAAATTTGTAAAGTTTGAGTCAACACCAACTGCGCCAAGGAATTCCATTGCACTATGCAAATAATGTTTTATTGAACCTATAATTATAATATCTATATCCATATCTGTTTTTTTTTCTATCTGTATTTTTGTAAAATGTAATATACCACAATATACTAAAATATTTGGTGATTTTATTTGTGTTTAATATAATTTTAAATTACTTTTTATTAGAATAAGTTATATAAAAACCCACATCAACCATGCTAACTGTCAACATACCTTGACAAATTTCGGGTTTAGCGGGCACATCCCGGCCACGCCCGCTGTTGACAAATATCGACGAGCCTTACAAAATGCCATTGTCGTAACATACGATTAAAAAAGGAAAACATTAGTATGACTAAATTTTGTGTTGTTCTCTTAGTTCTTTAAAAAACAACCTTTAAACTCGGGTGCACATAATTTATACACCGACCGTTAGTGGGAAATTCCCAACTTTTTAACCTTTTTCATGCTGCTGAGTAAACAATGGCAGTGTAAGTTTCCCTCTTATGGAAACTTTGTAGAAGGTCATTTGACTCCAAGTCAAATCTTCTGTGTTGCTTTATCTGGAGCGTGAATTTGTCTTATAATTCGTGCTTTGTGTATAATTTTCTGGCATGTTTAATTGAAACTCCACATTTTATGTACTTTTATTTTCTATACTTCACGCTTTACAATTTGTTTCATGCATTACGATTATTATAACAAGACACATAAAGGCTACTAGAGTAAATTGCACAGGAAATAAGTCAACAATTACTAGGAATAATTCCATAAAATATTGCCCTTTGTATCCTAATGGACTGCATAACATTTACAGTCACATATCATTTTTATAATAAAAAATGTACCTGAAAATCTCCGCAATATGAGAAAGGCTTTCCCCACTGCTTTTTCTGACAGATTATAATATGGGAAAATTTTAGTTATCCTTATACAAAATACACACATTACATTTTGCTTGTTATATTATTCACTGAAAAAAATATTTTGGATATATTGGAGAAAATGAGGAACGAATGAATGTAGATGAATGTGTGTAGTCATTGTTATTAGCTAAGGTTGACTGTTCCTTAAAAAGAGCCCGTTATACATAACCTGATTGGCAGAGCAACTAAGGGATGTATGATGCCGGTGTACGTGGAGTCCGAACCTACTAATATTGGTCTGATTTTAAGCTAATTTTCAAGGTTGGTAATCAGTTATCTTCCCTACACAACATCTGGACTATGAATAACACACGGACGCCCCAAAATTCTCTAGTAGTGTCCACATTGATGGCAACAATTGACCAGATGTCACGTCTGTATTAGGAAATCCTATTGCCTACAATATTAAAAAAAAACAAAAACTGTTTCCTAAAGTATCTTGCTTACAGCATGGAGTAGTAGTGAGGTAAAGAACACATAAAGGTTAAGTGGAAAACATTAGGAACAAAATGTCTACTAAATACAATTTATTGATAATTTCACTATATTTTTATTTGTTCATTTATTTCACATCCATTTACCTTCATTCGTACTAATTTTCAATTTATACTATATGAAACGTATGTATTTACTCGTGCTCCTTCATATTCATCCTTTGTGTATTTACTCGTTTTCCTCATTTTCTCCAATATCTCTAAAATCGTTTTTTCAGTGAATAATATAACAAGAAAAATTTAACGTGTGTATTTGTTATAAGGATAACTCAAATTTCCCCATATGTCAGAAAAGGCAGTGGGGAATGCCTTTCTCATATTGCGGATATTTTTCAGGTACAGTTTTAATTATAAAAATGATATAACTGTAAGTTTTATGCAGTCTATTAAGAGACAAAGGGCAATATTTTATGGAATTATTCCTAGTAATTTTTAACTTATTTCCTGTGCAATTTACTGTAGTAGCCTTGATATGTCTTATTATAATTATCGTAATGCATGAAACAAATTGTAGAGCGTAAATTACAGAAAATAAAAGTACATAAAAAGTGGAGTTTAAAATAAACACGCCAGAAAATTATACACAAAAAACGAATTATAAGACAAATTAACGCTCCAGATGAAGGAACACAGAAGATTTGACTTGGAGTCAAATGACCTTCTACAAAGTTTCCATAAGAGGGAAACTTACACTGCCATTGTTTACTCAGCAGCATGAAAAAGGTTAACAAGTTGGGAATTTCCCACTAACGGTCAGTATAGAAATTATGTGCACCAGAATTTAAAGGTTGTTTTCGAACGAACTAAGTTACAAAAAAAATCTTGTCATTCTAACGTTTCCTTGTTTAATCGTACGTTATGAGATATGCATATTTAAATTGTATTACAAGTACAAAAACGTTGACATCACTATTACTAAAAAACCGTTAATGTATTGTGTTAATATTTTAACACCTGGTCGTTAAGAATATTTTCTTTATGTTTCATAAATTTTAAAATTTTATGAAAATAATAAGGTTAACATACCTTCGTCCTCTTCAGCTACAAAATCTTATTTATTGGATTAATGATTCAGTTTATCTATAATTTGTCATATATATCATTAGGCTTTAACAATGAAATAATTTATAAGTTTAGTTTTCCGAGAAAAAGGATTCTAATCAAATATCCAAAACATTGTTTTCTTGGCTTTTAGTGGTCGTAAAATAATTATTATACTTTACCTTGTTATAACCCTAATGAGATGTATAGTTTCGATACGTTACTTTCTTGTGTGTAATAAGATGCAAAATTCAAAACAAATGCATAGATTTTAGTTTTATCTAAATCAATTTTAATGTATTAATTTAAAGTTATTTTAAATTGATTTCAATCCGTTTAAAATCATCGCGTTTACCTACAATATGAAAGTAATATATGGTAAGTATACATGTCATTAGAATTACAATAAGACCAAGTAATTAATCTAACAGCCCCTAAAAGCCAAGAAAAACATTTTTTTCAGTTAATTGATTAGTAGGCCTACTTTTTTCTCGAAAAGTTAATATTCTAAAATACACAAAACCTATACAAAACATACTTATCAACCAGGTAATACAATGTAAATGTGATACATAAACGGTTCCTTGAGTAATAACGATGTAAACTTGATGTACAACGAAAACTAGCTAAAATTCCGGTATATTTTTTTTTTAACCAACTATGGTAAAAATTATTACAACTTTTAATGACATTTAAAAATGCATATGGCTTAGCCTAAAAATGAACAATCAAACAATAGTATAGTTATATTGATTTTAGGTTTCTTAGTTCCTAGAAAATAACATTCGAACTCGGGTTCACATAGTTTTTGCGCCAACAGTAAGGGTGTATTATATAGTTAATATTAGTATAAATTTTTTTTATTTTACAAATTAAACAGGTGGAAACTGCTAATATAATATAATTTAAATACTGCCACATAGTTTTTATTTAAAGTTATACAGGGTGTCCGCACTACAGGTATCAATAAATAAATACCTCTATCAGGGGTATTAATTTTTTTTTTTAATTAAAAGTAAAATGGTAAGTAATATTACCAATATTGTGTATGAAAAGTTTAACGACCAAATCTCACACACAATGCCAAAAATTACCAGTTAAACAAAATGCAGTCTTTCCATGTGACCAAGCTGATTCATCTCTGGTGGTAACAATAACTTAGCCACTAATGTGATTATCAGCCTTATGATGATGATTAATGAGAAGTCAGCTGATTAAAACACCAATGCTGGATTTAAATTCGTATAATTGACTGTGGTCATTATGTTGTCACGGTTATCGTTTAGCTGTAAGTTTTTTATGTTAAAAAAATGTGGACGCTAAAACAAAGGGTACAGTGCGTGTTGTGGCTCTCAGAGTACAAATCTGTAACTCGTGTTCAACGTCGGGCTCGTATTGATTACAACATTAATCCACCAATATCAAAAACAACCTTACTGTGAGACAGAACACTTCAAGCTAGTGGAACTTTGATTAAAAAACTGGAAAGCATGTAAAGAACCAAGTAAGTGTACAAGCAATTAACAATGTGCGCACTTTTTTGAACAAACACCACGTACATCAATTCCCTCACCTTCTAGATCACTGCAACTTACTAAATCAACAGTTCATGACATTTTACGTAAAAGGCTCACATTTCGTTCTTATAAGATTCAGCACCTTTACCAGATAATGCTAAATAAACGTCCTTTGAGACTAGAATTTGATAACAAGATGTTGGATCGCATTAATGAAAATCCTACATTTTTTCAAAATGTACTTTTCAGTGACGAGGCTGCGTTTCACCTCAGGGGATGAACAAACCGACACAACTGTCGTATTTCGGGATCAAGAAATCCGCATTACTAAGTATTGTATGTAAGAGACTCACCAAAAATAAGTGTTTGGCTGGTACTGATGCACAATGCAATGGAGCCCATTTTTTCATTGAACAAACAGTAACAGAGCACATTTATTTTGGACATTTAACAAAACTTTGCAGTACTCCAAATGCCAGAACAAATCATTCTCCAGCGCGACGGTCCTCCACCACACCTCCACAATGATGTTCGGGATTTTCTTAATTAGCAATTCCCTGGTCGTTGGATAGGTTGAGGCGGGCCTATTGCATGGCCGGCAAGATCACCAGATCTTACCCCTTTGAATTTATTTATATGGGGTTCATTAAAGATTTCGTGTATCACGAACGATTACAATGTTTGCGGGAACTAAGGCATATGATTGTGGCTGCAGTTGACATTATAACGGAATAAATGCTCGCAAACACATGGCGGGAGAAATGAATATCGATTGGACCGTGTGAGAGAAACTTATGGTGATAACATTGAACTGTACTAAATAATATAACAATCTTGGTTATATTTGTAACATGTTAGCATAGTTATTTTAAAATAAATATTACATTGTTATACCAAACGAGCTAGTTATTTCTTGATACGTCTAGCCTGGACACCCTGTATTATCAAACTGCATTTAAATAGAAATAATACTTCTTTTTATCAAAAGAAGTGATTATCATTATTATATTTATTTATTCCATATTGTTATTTACTTAAATAATTAGGATAAAATATAATAGATTATTTGGTGCAATTTAAAATTGTTTAGTATATAATGTTTAGTGAATTTACTAAGAATAAAAATTATTGAATGAAAATAACTCACTCTTGTGTTTGTGGAGATGAGACACAAACTAAGTATTGCATAGATAAAGATCAATTTAACACTTTTATAATCAATTTTATCAGTTTTAAATTAATACAACTAATTCAATAATCACTTCCACCATAATTAGCACCTCAAGGATATGCTTTAGACCCATGTGTTTCGTCATTTATATTGTAGAATTAGATAAATCATATTATAATAAAAAAAACATTTGGCTAATCATTGCATTTATGCTGATTATGTGTGCATTTATTTTATTAGAGAAAACAACAATATTATAAAGGAAATCTAAATTAAAATAATTTAAATAACTAATTAAAATTACTTATTATCAACAAAACATTTGATTGTGAATCATTAAAAACCACTTTTTATTTCAAAAAAATAGGTCAGAAAAGAAATTATTACTGTTACAAAAGTGTTTAATGAAAAAAAAACAATTATAAACATAAAAAATATGTATTGTGTTAGACTTTGACTGTAATTTAATTTAGTTTTATCACATTAATAGTATCTGTAAAGTAGGCAGATATAGAATATATGTTTTACAGATGTTAAAACAATTTTGCGCTTTAAGAGTTTGAAAAAGATATATATTTTAAATAAATTACCAATAAGTATTATATTAAAAGTAAACAACGCCGAAAACATAAAGAAGTATCGGAAGATACAACACATAATTTTTTAGAATTAGGGTATTAACAATAATTTTTTAGAATTAGGGTATTAACAATAATTTATGGTCTATATAGATTTGAAGCTATCCTCATAGCAAACATTGGTCTAATACGATGATTAAAAAAAGGAATCAAGCATGATTATTGTACCAGAAGATTAAATTTATACGTTAAATATACTCATAGTCATATTTTTACTAAAATTATACGCAACATAATTTCCAAATTATTTTAGAATCATATTTTTGAAAGAGTTTATATTTTCAACTACCATATATTTTGTATGAAACATATAAAAATACAAAAAAAATTAAAAGCATTAATACATTTAATTTTGAAAAAAGCTCTCTGTTTTACTGAAAAATTATTTGTCAAGTTAAATATAATATAATAATATTAGTGTATATTTTAATCATACCATTTTAAGTAAGTTGTACCTTAAAATACACAAAAAACTCATGAAATACTATAATATTGTACTATAGTTTAATTTTTTAATCAGTTTATTCAATAAGTTACCTTATATTATTTGTTGCGGCTGACGAAAAAATGCCGTACATAGATGTTTACTAATTGATATCATAATTACACTATCAACGTTATAAACTTACCTTGTAAGTGTTTTGGATCATACACATGACAAGTATTCCCAGACAAAATAACCAAAGGCCAATACTGATTACCATCAACACTACTGACGATTCAAATTCTATAAGAAGTATTACGTAAGCTAAAATATTGAAAACTGAAGTTCCAAAAAGAACTACTACATAATATTGCATAATATCGTTGATTTCTTTTAGGATTGAACTTTGCGCTTCAATCGTACGATTAAATTGATGAAGATGGCTAAATGGTCAACAGTTTAGCCTGCAGAAGTGGTGCCAGGATGTTATAGAGTCCTCTATGACGAGACTGCCGCTGTAGTAGATACAGCTGAGGATAAGAGAGTAATGAAAATGTTTATATGTCACACAAAGATGAAAGAGGAAACTTATTGCAGAATAAATCCCCGCACGTTTCCATTTATATGATCTTACAGCTGGTAATATAATAATGATAATCAAAACTGCGAATATTACTTTTGGGAACAAACGTGGATTTGTATGTTTAGAGTTGTGGTAGTTTGGAAGGAGGCTAATAGTTTCCCTCAGTCGATCGATTGTTTTGAATGACTTTACAATTTTTCCTGCATTAAAGTTGTACCAGAGTCCTATAATATAGAATGTGCAGGCGTAAATAATTACAATACTTGTAATTAAAAATGAACTTTCACGGATTGCTAAATTTAAAACAACCGCACAACATACACAAGTCAATGTAGCAGACGAAATGATTGCAGACCAGGAGTTGTGTTTATACTGTAGATTATCAGAGTGTTCTGATCTAACATTATCCACTGGAAAATGTCCAAAAAGATAGCTCCCAATGGTTATTGGTCTGTAATACTTATAAACGGAAGTGTACACCATCTTAGTACAACTAGAAAGTGGAAAGGAAATGTTATTGATCCAATAGGCTTATCATTACTAACAGTTTATATAATTTATTCATATTGATTGACGAAAACGTTTGTTTTTCAGTGGTAATTTCTCAACCTGCTATAATAAATTCATAGACAAGTCCAACAATCACAATTATGCATCAAATGTTCATATTTTATCAACAATATGATAATTTTTGATAATAATTTAAAAAAAGTATGTAAATATTTAGTTATTTTAAAAAACTAACTAACTTATAGTGATTAAATTTTCTATTTTAAGAGGAAAATCTGTATGCCTAGAAAATGTTTGGTACTATTGAATTACTACATAAATTGGTATTAGTGGTATTTTATTAGTGGTTCATAAGTTCGCTTACATAAGAACACACAAACCATATGAGTAAAATATTAGCTAAGTGGCATTTACATATTATGTTGCTGGTGTTTAACTGAAAAAAATGATCAGCCACATAATTTTAGATCTAATTTAGATTATATACATAGCTTTCCTTTCAAAGTTTCCGTCTAATGGTCACATTAAAAATCATTGCAAGAATTTAAATATCAAATTAGGTCTCTGGTCTAATGTACTAATTTTATGAATAACATTTCAATTGTTTATCTCTACTTTGACTTAAGTTATCCACTTATAAAATATGGATTTACATACAAGGACAAATAAAAATATTTCGATTTCAGTAGTTTTTAAACTTCAGGCTACCTGGATACCGGTATTATTATACAGATATTCATATGGTATCATGTTTACAAATATTGGCATATTAAATGTCGGCACTGTTAGTGCAGTGCTGTAACCGAGCTACTTGGGGAAAAAGTGTTGAGGATACAGTAGGTCCTCTTAATACCGACACGGAGACCTCTTAATGGTAGTAGACATGAACACTACTAGTGAAGTCTAGGGTGTTCATGTTTGATGACAGTCAAGGTTCAGATATTGTGCAAGGAAGAGAGCTGAGTGTCAGGCCTATCAGTTAGCTTAAAATCAGACCAACTCTACGTTGTTCGGATTCGACGTAAAGGTGTAGGTCCCTTAATTGATCTTACTATTGGGCTTTTAATAAATAACTATTTCTGAGGAACAGTCGACCTTAGTTAGTAACAATGACTACACTCGTCCATCTACACTCATCAAACTCATTCACCCCTCTTATTCAGCAATATCTTGACGATCAGCGTCTTATGAATAAATAATGTACAATGAATTATTGCAAACTTAAATGTAATCCCATTCGAGATACAGAATTATATGCCTATTCTTCAAGAGAATTAGATGCATACAATGTAGTGCAGAACACAACAGCGGTAGTTGAGCATTTGCCATACCAGGCAGGAGTTATAGACTACCAGGAAATCAGATAGGAGCCTAATAAATAAAGGTAAAGAACCTTCTGGAATGCTTACTGGTTTTCCTCTTGGTGATTACATTAACTATGACAGTTATTGTTCACATTTGCCGGGCAGATTTGACCCACTTCTATTTTACATTATTAAGTACGTCATTACTACATGTAGTTACTTCTCTGGATCATAAAAATGAAAAGTATTACAAGACTAAATAAACAAACGCCTATATTGTTACCATAAGTATTACTTATTTTTCAAGCTCTAGCATAGCTAATTCCATTCATTGGGCTGTCCAAAATGCTTCAAGGTAATACACCGGTAACACTTATAGCTGCCCAAAAAGTTAATGGAACCTGCCCTTTGATTTAAGAAGAACCTGATAAAAAATGCATAGGTTAGAGATGTTGTAATAATTACAACTACTGAATGTTCATTTACAACAACATTGCGTTAAAATTTAACTCGTCTGGTAAAACAGTTCCAGTCTGCCAATGAGGATCTACATCGTTAATCTAAATGATAACAGACATTCGCTCTTTGATCCGAATTATCTTATAGTACATTTTGCACCAAGTGACTGTATTAAGAAAATCCTTATTTCTTTTAATAATTCTCAATACATAAGACTATGGATCACCAGGGTCATGTTGAACGTGATTTTGGTATACCAAGAGAGCGTAGAATTATTACGCAAACAGATTTACTCTTTCCTCATTTATTCTTCTTAAATATTTGTTATACCACTATCGGTTTTTAAAAAGATATTTTCCATATAGTTATTATTGGATCGCTTGATGTCTTAACTCCTAGATAGGTAACATTATAAATTTACCAACTACATCAGTAACGTTATAAAAATATTATCCCACGCACATAACTTTACTTTGTTTAACAGAATAAACCACTTCAAGAACTTCAGTTTAAGTAAAAACTTTAATTGGAGCATCTTAAATTATGTGTTCATTTATCATGAAATATTAACATTATTTTTCATTGTTGATTAATTTTAAAACTCACTAAACAATTTTAACATTGGTAATCAAAAACAGCCGTTTAATAATAAGTGTTAAAACTGCAAAGCAGTAGAATCATTTAGGGTACATTTTTAGAAAGTAATTTTCAAGCTAAGAATAAGTTTTTAAATTATACATTATTCAACCTTCATGCTCACGTAAATGATAGATAGGTTAAATTTCTCAGTATACTTTTAAAATCATATTTAAAAAAGTGCATTTTAAAAATTATCGATGCATAAATGGATTACGTATTCAAAATCAAACCTCTTTGTGGAACACCCCACATATAAATTACTTTTTATACTGTTTAATTTAATGTTGTGATAAAAATTATATATTTATGTAAACATTTATATCAATAACAAAAATTCAATATTATTACCAATCATTTTAACAAAAAAATACTAGAACGGAATGAGATATAACAAGAATTAATTTTTTTACTATGGTTTAATTCCATTGTTGGTTAAAAAAGTAATTTATATTAAGAATATTACTTCCAAGAAAAATAAGAAGTACTAAAAATTTAAACAATTATACTATTTATGATGTAGATTTATAATCTAATATTTAGACATTTAGACATCTAATACACCAATAAATGTTATTAACAAAAATTGCTCAGATGACATTAAAGTAGTATGCCAAGAACATATTTTTAAAAGGAATATCAAACTTAACAATGATTATTTATACGTAAAAAATAAAAATTATGAGAAACAAAGTGACGTCAATATCGTATAGAATGTATTTTAACGTAATCATTTCAATTTGATTAGTCATAGTCTATTATCTTCACCAGATATCTTATCTTCACAAGTCTAAATATTGATAATACACATTCAGTGTTTGAGTTGGGCACATAGGAAGTCCTTCATACTCCAGTGACGTCGCGTAGTTCAGCTTGGTACTGGGCTGACAGGATACAATACTCAATCCCAAGCAACAGAAACTGAAAAAAGGGCATAAGAACATTTAGTAACATGAGAAACCTTTAGGGTGAACATAAATATCAGTAAGAAGTACAAATTAACAATTCGCGTAATAAATTGAAATAAAAATAAATTCTTACTGAATGCAAGAGCTGTAAGTTGACTTTGAAAAATCCTGCTGCTGGAAAATCACATTGGTTGCTCTGAAGCTGATCTAGGAGAACTCTCACCTGAAAATAGGTCGAAATTCATACGTAAATATTTCCAATTAGGGTTTTGAGAATAATGGAAGATAATTTTTTAGCAATTTAAAGGGCCCATAATTAGGTTTGTTATAATAATATTATACATAATTATATAATAAATAAAAGAAGATTTATAATATGATGATGAATGGGCAATAAAAGAGAAAATCGTACAAATATTGCAACTTATGCCCTAGAAAGTTTGCTTCATTGAATTCGTTGGCCCTTTTCCATTAACTCACTACCACTAATGTTTCCGTTCCTTCACTACCACTATTTTTTTTGCAATTTTGGTTAAGTTAGGTTAGGTTATGTCAGGTTAAGTAAGATTAAGATATGTGGCTAATAAAGTTTATCACAAATTGGTAAATCCAATGATTGTCATAACACCGAATGCGCTCTCCGTGTGTAAGTTCTTGAAAAGCTATAAGATAAGACCAGTGATATCGGATTCCTAGCGGATAAGGAATACCATAGTTGATGTAAAAATGATTGGAAAACAGTTTCTAGAACAATAGAATATTTATCAAGCAGTAGTGAATAAATGGAAACGAAAAGTGTAGTGGTAGTGAAATAACAGAAAATATCTAATTTCAATTTGCATACTTAAAGGTTGAAATGAATATAATAAAAATCTTAGAATCACTGTAGATCAGTTTTGTATCAATACAGAAATAATTGTCAAATACTCACATTAGTGACCATATACTTATAATAAATAAAAAAAAATTATTGTATAATACCCTACAAGTGTTAAAACAATAACTCTAAGTTAGTAACCAATAATCATACTAACACATGTTTAATAAGTGTTTTATTGGATATTCCTTCTACTGAAATAGTTTTGAAAGGATAAAAGAAGTATTTTTACTCTCACATTTATATACAGGTAGCAATGATGTTTTATACACTAGGTTCTTTAACTATCTAGTATAACTGATTGTCTACAAAAATCATAGTTTCTTTTTTACCCAGACTAATGTTTCTTAATGCTTTAGAATGTAATCAAAGGTAGTTATTTGACGGTTTAGTTTTTTTGTTTTATGTTTAATACTTTTAGTAGGATTATAGTTTACTAAATATTTATTGTGATTTTAATATGTACATAATACATAAAAGTGAAGAATAGTACTAGCAAGTCGAATACACATCAAGGGTAAATAGGGATATATAATTATTTATTGAATGATCAACAGGTTTAATATCATGAAGTACAATATTTACTTGTAATAAATCCACATTTTGTGTAAGATTGAGAAGAGTGGCAGTAATGATTATAACTCGTGGACGTATGTACATAGGTACAGATAAAGACAGTTTAATATCATTAAGTGCAAAATTTACTTGTAATAAATCAACATTTTGTGTAAGATTGAAAAGAGTGGCAGTATTGATTATAACTCGTGGGCGTATATACATAGGTACACATAAAGACAGTTTCTATCCTAAATTGGCAAAAGTCCATCCCCAACTTCTGCTATAATCCACTCATTCCTATTTTAGGGTACCGAGTGAATCCTCTCTTCTTATTGAGAAACCCTCTTTTACAAATCCTAGGGCTTTTTCTAGGCGTTCGGTTCTTTATTAGAACTTATATATTAGTTCTTATAAAGAGACGATATTATCTTTATCATCTCGTAAATAAATATGAAGGCATGTAATGAGATACCATTACCACTCAAATGCATAAACCAAAATAAAAATAAAAAAATCACTCCTCTTCAAGTTTCAAAATTATTTATCCTTTTTCTGCCTACAGTCCTACCCCTAAACTATTCCTTCAAGAGCTCGGCACAATATTGAGTACTTGATCTCAATATCATCGTTCACATATTATTTATAGACTATTCACTATCATTAGGACGTCGATAATCAATATATAGAAAAATATGAGTGACAAGTGAGAATGATGAAATTTTATTTTATTACTAGTCTTTTTAGTAGTACTAATGTATTACCAAATAAATTATAAGTCCTGTTATAATTAATTATCCTGTTATAAATTATAGTTATTATTTTTTCTATTGTCTTTAGTAAAGCTTATTATTTTTTTTTTATGGTTAATTATAATAAAGGGCCTATTGTACCTAAATTCGCCCTTTTGTAAATACTAAGTCTATTATTTGAGGAGAATAAAGGCTTTTATTATTATGTTTATTACTATCAAATGTTATTCAATTAATTTAATTTATATTAATAATTTAATTTAATGAAAAATGAATATTTAATCAGGCGGATTGGGCATAAGAAGTCTCTTCTTCCATTTAACGTCAGATGAGCGTAGTCATTGTTACTAAGGTCGACTGTTCATCAGAAAAAAGCTATTTATTAATAGCCTAATAGCTAGTTCAACCACAGACATACAGCTTTACATGTTATTCGAACGTAATATAGATTCTATATACATTACAGGCACAAAATATTTTTATGCACCAATATAATTCCATTCTAAACTGTGTTGTACCCTTCCTCTCTTGACTCTATCTTCCATTTTGACACAATTATGCGGGAGAAATTGTATAATAAATCGTACACATGCACTACTTTATCTATATACGGTAAAAAATAAAAGTAAAACAAGAAAAAATAGATTATTTGTATAGTTAGAAATAAATACTGTCTTAACATTGGGAGCTATTAAAGTGAACTTAATTTAAATGTTGATACCATAAATTAAAATAATAAGTGCCAATAATGAGTGGCATGTTTGTGAGTGTAATAATTGTCTACACATTCATAAAGGGAGTTTTAAGATACTTTTGTAATGATGGCACTTGAAAATGGAAACACTGTTTTTTGACTAAGCCATTGAACTTTATAATTCCTATACATATTATGATTCGAAAATTTACATAAAATAAAACGTTGTCCATATAAAATACAAAAAAACTTACATGTTTACAGTACAATAAATCTCTCGATAAGTCTCATCTGTCTGTGAAGGTTTTTACCATTATAGGTCCCTCCTTATTATCTCGTAGTATAAAATAAATTTTCAGAAAAAATAAACTATGATACTACATACCAAAAATAAACATTTCTGATTGAATTAAAAAAAAATAATTATCACTACTGTACTTCCAACTGTAGTTGAGACGTTATCGTAACATATTAATAATTATCAAACTACCTCAATGTTACAATTTAGTCGTTCAGTATGCAAAAATGTAACTTGGTGTTGTGATTTACCTGTAAATAATCCTTACGTGACATGTCCCTTACTGCCATTGCTAGAACTTCTTGGCTGAATACTGTAAACTGAAAATATAAATAAATCAATAAAAAGCAATTTAGTACAAACATAAGATTATGGCATACCGTTTCAATATAAATATTTTCAGTTAAGGACTTGTAATAGGTAAATATGTTTAACAGTATTTAAACATACAATTAAAATGGTTTACTTTTATTTTGTAGGTATACTTGTTATATGCTTAACTCCCTTAGTTAAAATTATAAAAACAACTATTAGGGACATAGGCACATTGTAATTTTATATAATAAATTTCAAACAAATGCAGTTTAGGAAAAATACCCTAAATTTTTATGAAGTGAAAAGAAACTCATATTTAAAAAAAATGACAAGGAACCTAATAAAGTAGAATACGAAATAATTTGTTGATTTATTATTGTAATTTACTAAAATTTCTTACATCTTACTTTAGATAATATCAAAGTGATATGTCAGTTAACTCATACTCTGTCCAGTTTAAGGAAGATTCACTTTCATCTTACTGTGCAACCTAATGAACAATGAAAAAAATTACCAGGAACCTAATAAATAAAGTATAGATATGCATGTTTAAGAAAGACTAAATTAAACAGTTGAATACCAATAGAATACGGAATAATTTGTTGATTTATTATTGTAACTTACTAAAATTCCCTACATCTTACTTTAGATAATATCAAAGTGATATGTTAGTAAACTAATGCTCTGTCCAGTCTAAGAAAGATTCACTTTCATCTTACTGTGCAGATTAATGAACAATGAAAAAAATCAGCCTTGTGATAGTTGAGTGAAAACAAATTTTAAAAACTGTTAATAATGATTAATAAATTAGTGCTCATTACACTCTTTTCAGGGCAGATAAGCAAGTCATTATCTAAGTGAGCATGCTGTTATTGAGTATATATTTAGAGTTTGATATTCAAGCACTAAGACACATTTATTTTTTACCACAGTTTTAATTTTTGTTTTGAAATTGTGTTTATCTATTTCTGTCAAAATTTATCTAGTTATTTTTCAAAAATCTTACTATTATTATTAAACATAAGATCGTAAAATATTCATCGTACCTTATGACTGGTCTGGATCATACACATAATAAGTATTCCCAGATGAAATAACCAAATTCCTACATTGACTACCATTGATATAACTGGCATTTCATACTGCATAAGTAGTAACACGCATGCTATAATATCATAAACTGAACTTCCAAAAAGAACTATCACGTAATACTGCAAAAGCTCGTTAGTTTCTCGTATTTTTGTACTTTGCCCTTCAATTGCACTATTGAACTTACGAAGATGGCTAAATGGTCTACAGTTTAGCCAGCAGAAGTGGTGCCAGGATGTTATAGAGTCCTCTATGACGAGGCTGCCGCTGTAGTAGATACAGCTGATGATCAAAGAGTAATAAAAATGTTTATATATCACAAAAATGTCAAGGAGTAAACTTGGAATAAAATGACTCCATTTTGACCTCAATAAACTTTCAATTGCAGGAGGTTGTAAGGTGGTGATAATCAAAACACAAAATATTACTTTCGATAACAAGTCTGGCCTTTTAGTTTCTGAGTTGTGGTAGTTTGGAAGGAGGTTAGCAGTTTTCTTCAATATATCGACTGTTTTGAACGCCTTTACAATCTTGCTAACATTAAAGCTGTACCAGAGTCCTATTAAAAAGTATATGAATATGTGCAAAATCGCAGCACCCTTTACAAAGAGTGGAATATCACCATTTGCTACATCAAAAAAAGACAAACAACAAACACAGGTCAGTGCTGTGGTCGTAATAATTACGGACCAAGAGTTGTGTTTATATTTTAGATTATTAGCATAGTCTGATCTAACATTATCGACTGGAAAATGTCCAAAAAGGTAACTCACAAAGGTTATTGGTCGGTAATACATATAATCGGAAGTGTTTTCCATCTGTGTAAAACTAGATTTTGGAAGAGAAATGCATTGTTGGTCAGGTCAGCTTAATACTACTGTGTTCAGCATATATAATTCATAGTAATAATTGAATAGTTAATTTTTTACCAGAGATATATTCTATTTATTTCTCATGATAATAAATAAATGGTCAAGTTGATCAATATGCATTAAATATTCAATGAAAGTTTTTAAAGTTAATTTTTTCAACTACGTTATTACCTTATAATTTCTATTGCATTATGATATAATTTTGATATAAATATCTAAATTCTTGGTTATTTATTAAAATTTAATTTAATATTATTTATTTGTCTTCTAGGTTTACACCCAATTTAACTGTTAGTTTAATTTCCTTTCTACAAAGTGTTATTGAAACAATTACTTATGTTTGGTTTATCAATAGACGTTACCACCTGTTTAATAATGCATTTAAAATGATAAATAAATCTTCTTGGGATTGTTAAAATTGTATTTTTTTAGAATTTAATAATCTTGTTGTCTTAATATCTACATTGTAAAACAAATATTTATCTTGTACTATACTCTTCCATTACACATTTACTGAAATATTGTAAATTAATTTGTAATTTTAATTACGAATATATATTAAATAAGTAGTAATAATATTTTTCTATTTTGGTAAGAATTATTTTTATGTGAGTAATATTTACTATCATGCATAACACTACTTTTTCAGTGATATAATACGATTTAGTTTTGAAGTGATTTTAGTAGAAGTGATAGTTTACAAATAGTAGAAATAAATATTAGAGAATCCGTAAGGGTGTGTGATGTGGCAATGTTTTCCGGTTGGATACAGTGATGCGATTTTAAGAATTTCGATTCGATGTGATTCGATGCAACTCGATTTGATACGCACATAAAAATGTATGGATCTTATTTAGTAGAGTAACAATAATACCTGTTGTTATATGTCCATATCTTGCAAGTACAAAGAAAAATAGTTAAAAACATAAATTTTTATCATATAAATGTTTGCTAGGTTTTTGTTATATGTTTGAAAGAAAAAATATAAAAGTTAACTATAATTTAAAGTAAGAAGGACAGTTAAAAATAGTATCAGACATTTATGAAGAAGGGATTCACAGAATGCAGTGGGCCTTAAGCACAATAAATCATAATTATTTTGACATGTAATTTTAGGGCTTAATAAATTTGTTTAGCAATAAGCATGCTTATGTAATTAAGTAACTAAGGACAAGAATATAGGAAAAGCTAATAGTGAAGAAAGTTAATGACTCTGTGTTAAATTCATTAAAGGTAAATGCCAATTGTTGTTCTTTACTGTTGTTGTTGGAGAATAACTGGTCAAAATTATCAAACATAAATTTAGTACAGTTAAAATAATAGGCAAAAAGAAGAAAATATACTCGTAGAATAAATAAAAACAACTTAATTATTGTTATTCACTATCATAGTTGGAAAGTGAGGACAGCCGTATACTTGTTAACTTACAATGAGTTGACTGAAATAAATATTAATGGAAATTCACATAAGAATGGATAAATAAAGCTACTGTAACTCATAATTTGTTCAGAAGAAGTATTGTTTTGATTCAAGTATAACAATCCATTATTGTTTAGCCAATATATTAAAATTTGTAAAACAATATTAAAAAATTCTGTAAAATGTAATTTATTGAATACATTAATTGAGAGTTTTTATATTAATGCTAATGTAAACTATTTAAAAAAGGTTAAAAATATATGTTAAAAGAGTTATTTTTATTAACCAAAGTTTAATTATATATTTTTAATGCAAATAATCTTGAGTAAATTATTTTAGAACACAGTTCTAATGGACTAACAGAATTGAAATCTATGAACGTAAATTATTGTAAAAAATGCAACAAGTCTGAATTTATACAAAGAAACAAGATAATACTGTGTTTTGATTGGTAAATATTTTGTTAAAAGGATAGATAGGCCAGGTACCCTATCAGACAGGAAGTGATGACAAAGGTCACGATAACGAATGTAAAGATGTTATCTACAATATTCGACTGTTATCATCAATATTCGGACTTTTATCAACAATATTCCTCCAACTATTATTCGGAGATGATTTTATTCCTCTATCATCCTTACCATCTACCTCAAAAGCGCCGTTTCATGTTTTTGACGTACAAAACCCTTGTTACCAAGTACTGGCATTTGAATATGGGCCGATATGTACCCCAAGTAATGTATGCACTGATATCACCAATTTTATCCCCTGTAATGATATTTTATGAGCCTCTTGATGATATGAGCCGAATGATATTTTAATTGATGATGTCCTATTGATATACCTGTTGATGTCCTTATTGATGTTCCTATTGATATTTCAATTGATGCCCCTACTGATGCCCCTTTTGATAAAAATGCTGACGCTACAATCAATCTCCCCACTGTTATGTGTAATACAACAAAACCTGAAAATACGAAAAAATTCGCAAAAGAAAGCAAAACATAGTAAAGAAACTGCAAAAGGAGGAATTGTTAGAAAGAAGAAAAAGGTAATAAAAGCAAAGAATACTAAGAAAGTAATAAATTGGATAAAGAGGATATTCCTTATAACACTTCTATTGAGTTTTCCCGGCCACAGTTTTTAGAAAATGAATTTTCTCCTGTTGAAGCTTTTGAATTCTTTTTTGATGATGAAGTATGTGACTACATTGTTGAATTTACAAATCAATTCACCATTGAAAAAGGTAATCTGTCATTCTAAATCACAAAAGATGAACTGCGTATTTTCTTTACTATTTCATTTCTACCCGATTTATAATGGGTTTGAATGT
>JAQJVL010005596.1:0-34212 GCA_035578905.1 Stictocephala bisonia | reverse complement strand
AAAACCCCGAATTAAAATCGCCGTGTACTTGAAAGAGGATCGAACGTGGTCACTCACTGAAAGAAATCGTCGAACTGCCGGAAGGGCAGCAAGCTTCGACCCACGGACTTCAAGAAGCTAAATCAACCAATTAGAACCTTCTAAACCAGGACATCTGAACAGCTAAGGCTCACCAAACATGTTGCCTTCAGAAAACATGTCGCATGAAATTGATAGGAAATTAACAGACGTGAAAATACTGGTTATTTAACTAATTTATATGGGAAAAAACTTCTTTCTTATTTGAAAGGAGAAGGTTTTGAATTTTTTCTCTAAACTTGGAGGATTTATATCGAAAACTTTTGGTAAACAAACCAAACTCCTAAACCTCTCAGTTCTTACAATATTTAACATTTTCTAAATACAATTTTCTAATTTAATTATAATGAAATAATTAGCAATTGTTATAAGACAAAACATATATAGGTTTTTGAAAAATCAAAAGGAATTTTCAGATTGTGTAGAGGAGCATTCTTCAACTTCTTGAGAAAGATTGTATCTTATATTTTGCAAGGCAGTCAGAAGTATCAATGTTGTATCCCTGATATGTAAAATTGAGTTTCAACGTCAAAATTCTACTAATTCATTTTAATTTTTGAAGTTTTGGTTTAATAACAAACATTTAACAAACAAATTTGTTTGTTGAAAATTATTTAAATATATTGTTTTTCATGGCTATGGTTATAGTGGCCCCTGCTTGATCATAGTGGCCGAACAAAATGACTTGTTTCAAGTCACAAAATTACTTATAATCAGAAAAAAGTTAACTCTTTTTCTAGAAACATACGATCTTTCAAAGGTTTAAACTATTATTAGTGTACTATAAATTTCATTAATGTATTACTTTCTCAATGTAATATTGAAATTTTATTCTGTGAGTAACTTGCATAGTATTAATAATTAGTTATCGGTACGTTGTATGAGTAAACACCTTTGCATCCTAGATTAATGTATGGTCAGTTATTATGTAGGAAACTTTTTAACGTCTTTTTAATAATATTGTTTAATAAAACTGCTTAAATGTACTAAAATGACTGTTATTCATGAAAAAAAAAAAAAAAATAAAAACAATACACAGTGAATAACTTTATTATGCTAAATTATAGTTCATATCTTACGCCAAGAAATTTCAAAACACTTAAAGAATTAACTAGCTTGATATTTTGATATAAACCACGTAATCCTGTATATTTACTTGTAAAAGCACAAAAACTAAATTTACCTAAGAATGCATTTAAAAGGCGAAATTAATTAATATAGCTTTGATTAATATTATTAATATATTTCCTCATATGCTTTTTTCTATTCCCGATTTTTGTTTCAGATGATTCCACTATTGTTTTTGTTAACTTTAACAGCTCCTTTAAAGCTGTCAGCTCTTAGAACCATGAGAGTTGCTTATAATTGGACGTTCGTAGATTTTAAGTATCCTTCAGAGAGTGCTAGGCAACAAGCCATCGCTACTGGTCAGTTCGACCCAACAAAAAACGTTATTACTGGTGTAGATGTTTGGAAAGGTACAACTAACATTTATTATTATTGCATGTAATTTTAATAAATTTAAATAACGATTTTTGAATTTATATTTAGATATATATATCCTCCTGAGTCCTGGTTTGTATTTACGATCTTTAAAGCCTAATGTCCTTATCCAAGTACACAATGCCACATGTCCCTGAGTCCTGAGCAGAAATTCGCGTCTCTAGTACTATACACCTAATATTCTTATATAAGGTTACATTATTCGCAAAATAGTCCATTTCTCTAATGTTTGCTATGTTATTCAATAGATGGCAGCATGGTATTTTTTCTTTTTGGAAGATATTTTTTACTCGGGATTCAAGACCTACTTTCTTCATGTACTTGTAGAAGGTCATTAGGCTTTCACTACTACAAACCTCTAACTATACTCAGGTCTTCACTACTTCATAAAATTTGTCCTTATTTAAGTACCAAGGGACTCTGGAAGACAGTGTGTCCTGTATCTAATTAGACAGAGGACGAAGTGTTTGGGATATTGTAGGTGATAGGTGCCATGCTCGGTCTTCTTAATACTGGCATGGCGTCCGCTCAATGGTTGCTATCGACGTAGACACACTAGAGAAGTCTGGGGTGTCCATGTTGGATGGTAATCAAGGTTTGGATGTTCTGTGACGAGATAACTGAGTATCAGGCTTGTCAATTAGCTGAAAATCAGACCAACACTACGTGATTAGGATTCCACGTAAATAAAAGCTGTAGGTTCCTTAGTTGCCCTGGCTGTTGGGCTATTATGTTGCACTTTCTGAGGAACAGTTTAACTCAGTTAGTAACCAGGCTACACTCATCCACACTCATCCTACACTCATATCATTATTCATATTCACCTTAATATACGCACAATGTGTCGGTGTCTCATATGTAAGAATGTAAGAATAAGCTCATTTCTTGAAAAAAAAAAAAACTAAGACCTTTTCCTGTAACAAAGTTGATTATAAAGTGATCATGTAACATTAAGTAACTGTTCAGAATTTTTTAGGGAAGTGGTATCGATCGATTGAGGATGAGTTAGAACAACAAAAAATTTGCTATGAGTAGTTTTCCTCTTAATAATAACGTCTTATAAATAGTTATAAATGTCTTTCACATTAACTTAATGAAACATCAGTGGCTGCAGTTTCATAATTTTTCATTTGAATCATTATTTAATAAATTATTCTTAGCTCATCCCACATTTTCTAACTAGTGAGTAGCTCATTGACTCTTTCGTAGATTTTTTCAAACATGAATCCCCTGTTATAACGTTGTGATAATAAATAGTGTCCGTTCTTGGCCAAAGTGTGGTCGTACAACTTGCTATGAACTATTATGCATTCTAAATATACATTAACGAAAGGACATAGAGTTTAACCAACTATATATAGTCAAATCCTGACATAATTTTTATTTAGTTATCCAATAGTTGGTACATTTCCAAATGATTATGGATAGTTGTGTTTGAATGATGACCAATACAGCTTATTTTTAAAGAATTTTCCTCTATTTAAGCACTAAGGAATAAATAAATAAAGCACAAATTAGTATTTCTTCTATTTATTAGCATGAGGACAAGGGTCTGGATATTTTTGCTACTAAAACAATTTTGTTTTTTATTCAGTATAAAACATAGACTTAATACTACACGAGTAATAGTTCCAGTAGCTGATTCATTGATCATACAGTATTATCAAGGGGACACACTGCTACCTACTTCACTAAGTGTGGAATATTAACCATTTCAATGGGAATGGGGTTCTATTTTGTACTGTTTAAAATATATATTGACTGCTGAGCACTGGGGTATCACCTACATTAAATCAGTCAAAAGCACAAACCCCATACTATTAGGAATTTTTGAGTAAAGATACATAAGAGAATACTTAAAGATATATATTTACTTACCCGCATCATAGAATAGTGATAGAATCCGTTATTGATATATTAATAAAGTAAACATTAACGTGGGATTAACTAAGGAGTGAGTGTGTGGTCTCCAAGGAGGAAGTTTAAAGCCGTGTACAGACCCACCCACTCTCCCATAAACGTACAATATTATTAACCCACCCACCCTCCCATAAACGTACAGTGGTATTTACCAACCCACTCTCCCTTATTCGTACAATGTTATTTACCCACCCCCCATTCCTTACACATACATCGGGATCGACCCACTCGCCCACCCTTACACGTACATCGGGATTGACCCACCCACCCTCCATTACTCGTACAGTGGTATTGACTCACCTACCCACCCTTACTCGTACATTAGTATTGACCCGTCCACCCTCCCATACACGTACAGTGGTATTTACCCATCCACCCTCCATTACACGTACGTCGGGATTTTATGCCAGGATAATTGTTCCAAGAGTATACAAGTTTTTTACAGAAAATATATTCCATGGATAGTATCAATAGCATAGCTCTCTTAAAATACTTAAAATGAGTAAAATTGCTATAAAACAATTGCCTTTATATCAGAACGTGCTCCACTATAACTCAAGCTTGTGTACCCTAAAAGGAGATTTACATACATCTTTACGATATATAAACGTACATGTATAAAAAAATACACAATTAAAAAAACTAGTGGTAATCTTTCTCAAAAAATTACTGTAAAGGTGGTGGCAAAATCATTTTAACGATTCCTTGAATAATATTTTTAACAGTATAGTATCTAATATCTGGACTGAGTTGCAAGCTTTTAGGACGCTTTCTGGACATCTTTGATTATGCCTCTTATATAATTGTTCATGAGCATATATTTTTTTATTGATCTAGTATTTTACTAGATAGTTAAATTTTGATCTGAACTTGTGTAATTTTAACATTTTACCCATACTAATAATATTTTTCTATGATGATTTACCCCTCTCAACTTATCTTTATAGAATATGTCTGTAATATATAACTATTGTTTGGGCTGAGAGATACTTAAATCCATATAGCTATTCTTGAGACTACTTATCACTATAACTCAAATGTACGGTTTGTTATAAAATCATCAACTATCTTCAATAATAAAGATGATTTGACCTAGATAATACTTTTAATAATACAAACATATTAATTAATGCCCAGAAAAGATAAATCCTAAGTTATTTAATTTAGTTATAGTTCTGTTTATTTTGCAAAATTAAGCTTAAAGCACTGTAATTATAGATACATTTACTACACTTCAGGAACTGTATTTACTACTTATTCTATTTTCTGTTGCTTTTGCTGTATTTATTTTATGGATAAACATAAGTTTTATTGATTGTCGAGGTAACGGGAGTCAAAATATATTTGTCTCCATCGCCAAACTGGCTCCGGGTTGTCCAGTTACGTTATCGACTGTGACAAACCAAACTCGCAATGGCACTACGCTGCTAAAACCATACCCAGACTGGGGCTGGCAGGGGAGTTGTGACGGCCTAATGTCCGTATACAGAGTGAGGGTGAGCATTTGTAGCTAGTAACAGTGTGTTAAAACTATTTGTTATGTTCTTAGCTGTTTAATGATAGGAGAACACTTTTTGAACGGTTAAGCCTTTAAGGCTCACTATCACCTTGTATGTAAAATTACATTGCTGATGCCTCGTATAAAGTATTATTTAAGATTTTAATCTCATACATTGCCCATAAAAAGATAATAGCACTTTTTAAATTAGGATTATATAGAGAGATCTGTAGAGACTTTTATAGCAGCGCAATTATTTTAAATCTTTGAACCTTGCCATCAATCTACATTTATGAAACTCTTACTTATTATAAATTTAAATTTTCAAACATTGTAATGGGCTCAGATATACATAATTATGACACCAGGCAAAAGAACCAACATAGACAGACCACGCACAGATTAGAAATTACTACCTGGCTTCCACAAAACATAGGTCCAAAATTGTTTAATAAATTGCCCGATGTAATTAAACAAGAAGGCACACAGACAAAATTCAAAACTCTACTACATCAATTTTTATTGGAAAGAGCTTGTTACTCTATTACTGAATTTTTAAATACTTAATTAGTTTATAAATTGATTTATACTTGGTTATATATTTTATTTTTACTATTTAGTTAAGCAAGTGTTTTTATTTGATTGAATATGCTATTTTATGTTAATACTGAACAACTAATGTAATTAAATATTATTAATGTAAAATATGCTTGTTATACAATGTTACTAATTGTCAACAACAAATAAAATGATTTTATTGATTTGATTAAAAATTTAATAATTTATTGAGCTGAATGTATAGTTTAAATAAACATTAAAGTGCCGAAAATGTATGTTTTAGTGGGGAATTACGTGTTATTTTCACATTTATTTCTGATAAAATTAATGTTCTGTTTAAGGTGGACAAATGTAATAGATTGTGGGTCTTGGACAGTGGCGTATATCAAGATACCAAGATGATTTGCCAACCTAAAATTGTGGTGTTTGATCTGAAAACTGATAAGGTCATAAGTAAGTGTGTTTTTAGATTCTTTAAATATATTAAGAATGTTATATGCACACTATGTACATAGGGAAAATTCATAACCATTACATTTTCATGATTCACAACTAATTGCAGAACTTTTACGAATCTTTATTGAGATAGTAACAGTTATTGAATTGCGTTGGTAAAAATAGGTTTTATAAAATATATCTTATGAAGGAACTTAACAACATACATTGCATATAGTAATTACCATCCCACAACATATAATTATAAAATAAAAATAAAAAAACTGCAATATGATAGAACTTGCTAATTACATTAATGGTGAACCACAACAATCAGAGATACATTAACAACATAGCGGACTAAATGTATATGGTTACATAATATAATGAATCACTATAGTAAAGGACCTCAATACATAAAATATTCTACAATTGAATTCCACATTATCTAGTAACCAACCACATACTATGTTAGTTAGCACAGTTCGTGTTAATACACATACGATACAATCGAACACCACATAACACAAATGCATTAAAACTTATGTACAGTTTGTACACATATATTAAATTAGTTCATTTCAATTTATATACAATATACTTGTTCTTCATTTCTGTATTTTTCTTGTATCATTATTATTTAATAAATTAATTTACTATATGTAATTAATAATACAATCATAAACATAGTATGACTGAAATTATTTATCTGTTCTATATTTTTTAATATAAGAAGTTTTATTATTTTAAAAAATACGGTATAATTTATTTGTATTAATCAATATTTAAATAAATTTAAATTATTTCAGAAACAAATTTCCAAAATGCATAAAATGACATGTTCATTTTATTGAATAACTCAATGATTTTAGTTTCTTAAAATAAAAAATTCCAAATTTAGAAATTTCTTATACTAAACATATGTCTTAAAACGAATATCGTTTTATCATGATTGTTTTAAAAAAAGCTTCTTATAAAAATAAATTAACCGGGTTATTTATGTTATTTTTGGAACATTTTAAGTTGTTAAATATCTTCGAAATAAGTAATTTGTTCTATTATTAAATCTTTCTTTTCTATAAATTATCACCTGACAATAAACAAAATTATACAGTCATTTATTATTACAGCATGGAAGTAAAAAAGTGTATCAATAAAAAAACACATCACTTCTATAGTCCAAATTTCAGAACGTTGTCAGCAGGTAAATTGCCGTCTGGTGGCTCAGTGGCTAGAGCTTTGGACTGTGGAGGGCATTGTCCAAGTTTCGAATCCCCACTGAGCCAACGGTCGATACTTTTGAATAGAGTTCACGCACAGGTCTCTAGGCCCATGTGAACTGGTGAGTGAAGTTTATTATCCTAAAAATATAACATCAAGTCAAGTAATTATACTGTTTTAAAATGAATTTTGAAGATATCATAAAATTATTATCAGTACTTCTATAAATAAATATAAACGTAATGGCCAAAATAACCAAAATAATTGATATTTCCAAATGAACTGGAAATGGAGATAGCCTAATATTAATTGTTAATTACAGACGTATGTTTGGCTGGTAATAGTATTTAACATTGTTTAACAGGAAAGTACACATTTCCTGCCGAGATTGTGCAATGTAACAGCTACCTCGTCAACATTGTTGTGGACGTCAGAGGGGGAAACTGTGCTGATAGTTTCGCTATGATCGCTGATGTAGCAGGTTTTATCTTGTTCGTTTATAGCATGAAAAGTAATAGTTCGTGGGTGATCAAACAAGATTACTTCTACCCTGACCCTTGTTGTGGATACTTTAAAATCAATGGAGTTCAGGTAGACTTGATGGACGGTATCTTAGGACTTGCTCTAGGTACGTAAGCTCTTGTTACTTTGATACATTCTGTGTTTAAACTAAGTAAAATATTTTATTTTATTATAATTGGTCGGTAGCGTAGTTGGTTCAATCCCAGCTTCATGTGCTAAAGGTTCTCAGTTCGATCCCAATCAGAGTCAATACATTTTGAGAAGGATCAGCTGATAACCACCGGCTGTTCATTTGTCATTGGGCTATCAGTTAATGACACTTTCTAAGGAATAGTCGGCCTTAGTTTGTAACAATGACTACATTCGCTCGTATACACTTATCACACTCATTCGAAATCCATATTTGCCCATATCTTGATGATCGGGCGTCTTATGAATAAATAAATAAAAATTAAAAAAAAATAAATTATTTGTCGTGATCAGCTAGTTTTTCTCAAAAAAATAAAAATACGTGCATGTATTATATATGTCATACGACTTTTAATACCAGATAGCAAAGCAAAAGTTGGGAAACAAAAATATCTAAATATGATCTACAAGTAATTGAAGATGTAAATAAATCTTAAGTACAAGGTAATGTAATCTTGGTGATTGACTGTTGATCCCACGTCTCAGAGTCAATGCCAAGTTTCTCAACCATTCAACACCTGCTTCTCTGATTGGATGAAGACCAGCTAATGACCCCGTAGAAGAACACAATGGGCAATCATATATGTATGAACATAACATGAATTTCAGCCTCACTATCACTAAACTGATCATTTTCCTATTCCTCACTTATATTTCTAGTATTTTCATCTTCCCACAACCGTGTTAAAGTAATTTACAATGGTTCATTTCTTACGAGGAAGGTACATTGCACCTTCCTCTGAAAGTCATAGGGTCTGAAAAGAGAAACTTGTGTTGACCATCAACCGAATTCCAAGCTAGAGCCCAGTTGGTTTTGGTGAGAATTCGTTCGAAATTAAAGGGACACCAGGTCGAAGAGGTGGTTTTTTTATATTTAAGTCGCTCAGACGTTTTGGGATATTTTGCAAAGTGGGAGATCCATAGTAGAAACCGTTTTTCGAGAAGTGTTACTTCGCGTCTTATATCTGGAGGAGCTATGTTGTCACCGCTGAAAGTTGTTCCTGCGTACTAAAAAGCCAGCACGGTAGCACAATACTCGGCAGTAGAGGAAACCAGGGACAAGGCTGTAGTACGCAAGACTTGAGTGTTGTCTCCCGACTATGATCCAGCAAGTTGCTTCAGAATGTTAGTTTTGATTTCCACCTTACTTACTGTTTTCTGTAAGTTACTTTTAAAACAGATATTAATCCATACTGACTCTCAATTAATGTGAATCATCATTGTATTTCAGCGAAATATCATTGAATAACATTTTCAATTTTTTACTAACTCATCTAAACATCAGGTGAACGAAGGTTACTTCTTTCTGTCTTTGTTGGGCTTTAGCCTCCACGTCCTAAATAATTATGGAGTGTGGCTAGATCAAGTGTAAGTGTTCTTGTTGTTTATGATATGTCCTTGTGTTAAATTGCTTGAGAAATAAATCTGCATATGCCTTTAATGATTTTCTGGACTGTTCAGTAGGGAAGTTAGTAGCGTGTACTTTTAATAAAAGAGGAAAAGATGAGATCCTCGTAGCAGTACTACATTTAGGAACCTAAAAGAATTGGTCCTAAGTGCAACCCAACCTCGTACAATAACTAGGCTACTACCAGGACCTACTAAGTGTCGGTATGAAGGCACTGGGCCTAGGAGGTTAAAAACAAAAAACAAGTTACAGCCAACATAATGTTAATTTAGAATAGAAAATGTTTAAATTAAATACGATCAGAAAAAAGATACTTTGAAACAATTACAGATCAAAATTAAGCTGTTGACTGCATGAGAGTTATTTAAATTAAGCCTGAAAAACAATATATAAACTATGAAATATTATAACAGAAATAAATTATATAACAACTAACAAAATACATGAAAAACGATAGGAATAGTAATCATAAGAGACACCTACAGAACAGTAACACTAACTGATAACTAAAACTGAATAAATACTTAACCTAAAAATAACAAATATACTACAAATGTAAATATTTAAAGCAGCTGAAACTACGGGGACTCGGAAAGTAAAATACGCAGGTTAGCCAATTTGTAAAAATTACAAAATATTTTATAATTTCATGTATTATTAAGTCAGGAAAGCTCCTAATCGGTCTAATCAAAAAGGAAACAAATGCTCTGAGAACCCCGTTAACATTAAAACCGTATGGCGATATCTAAAAAAAATAAAATCAAATAAACAAATAATAATACAATCTGAGTATAAGTTCATCTTATCAACAATCCCCCTCTCCAAAGATTTTAAGTTCAACATATTCTACAAACTTTATAAAATTCCGCAGTTCAAAGAAATTATTGGGTACAATAAACCATAGGCCGAGAGGGGTGAAGAATATTGAGTGGGGATCACCTGCATGCAGAATTCTTCTGCCTGGAGAAACATAGACAACGTCGCATCGAGGAAGACTGTTTCATGGTATAAATGTGTTCTTACGACTAATAAGGTGACAATAATGATCATAACGAATAAATGCCACAAGTATTGAAATTATTATTTCTTGTATTGCAGAGTTGTGCTTTTCCAGCAACCCTTTTTGGTTGCTTTGAAGGCAGCTCAAGTGAAGCCACAAACCAATCAGTGAAAATGTTGTAAGTGCCCGTAACTAATAGAATGCTATGTGCACTACAGGCTAGTTGAAAAATAGCAGTGGACAAAATGAAGGCGCTGTACACAATTCAGTAAGTGAATGTCCAGTCAGTTGAAGCTCTATGGCCAAGCGTGATAACTCTGGTTTTGGGGCGGCCATTAGCCAGAGAACACATGAGCGAATATTCACGAATGAGTCAAAAACCAGGTAGATTTAGGAATGTTTGGATTTCCCTAAAGGTTTGCTTTCACAGTACTTATGAATCCTTGTGTAATTAAATATTCTGGGGCTTACCCAAGCTGACCTTCCAGCTAAGAAACTGGGCCTTATCATGCAAATTAGAGATAACAAACCCACAGTTCTTAATACATATATTTAAAATGTTAGAGCCTTACAACAGCACGTTCAATTAGGTTTACTAACTAACCTGCCTGTATATAATCGAATGGAAACCTCTTACATTCTGGTAGTAAATGATAAATTAATTCTCATTTATCATTTTTTTTTGTAATAAATATATTATTTCAATGTATGATAAAAAAATCTATACATTCATAAGTAACATTTTAAATGTATTTTTATTACTAGTTAAAAATAATAAAAACTCTTTTTAAATTAGGTAACCAAGTGTGTGTGCATGACCAAGTCTAGTAATCGATGCACATAAGTTCAAAAAGATTAATATTATTCGAAAATGGACATGTTGAAAGATATCAATTAAAACGTAACATAACTATACCAATGAGACTACCACTCTTTTAGAATAAATAAATAAATCGTTATACACATGCATTGACACATTCACATTGAATCACATACAGATATATGTTTTGAGTAATTTATTAAAAAAAACATGAATATCTGAATAAATGTAATATGAATAGATTGATAATGCCGGATAATTAACTAACTAAGCCATGAATATTTTTCAAGTATAACTTTGATCCATTAATGAAACAACTATGTCTGTTTTCTTTTCTTGGTTTTCTCAATTATTTATATCTCCCATCAACAAAATATAAACAAAGTTACGATCAGAAATAGAATATGATTGTAATATTAAAAAAAATACTAATAGCATGAACATAAAAAAAAATGAAATCTTATTATATATAATGTATTTAGAATCACACATTAATTAATTTTTAAGCTTTTCTTTTTTTGTATATGATATTTTTCCTAGAAATTGTAGTAAATATAATAAGTATAACTCAATTAGCTTTAAGAGTGATAAATAAGTGAACTGTATGAGAAAAATATATTATAAATGCAAAGACATGAATAAATAAATTAAAACTAAGCTTTTAACACATGACACGATTACCGTTTTTCCAGGTCTACATACGAGAGTATTTTAATCAATGTCGAATTGTTTCTCTTGGCCTTCCTTATGAATATGGTACAGATTAAAGACCACACTGCCTTATAGTTTTTCCTTCACTGCTTCCCTTGACAGCTGCAAAAGATTTATCGTAGCTGAGGTTATATACTCATTTATGTAAATCGAATTGTCGTTTTTAATCCCATGCCCACATCATTCAGATTTCACCATAAGAAATTATTCTTTGTGAAAACGACTCAATAATGTTATTATTATAAGTATATTATTATTATGTTCTCCTAACCATCGTGTGTTCCGCGTTCAGCAACCTTGATGACCATTCTGGAAACTGAAGAGCGCCTCCTCTAGTATACCATAAACAATTAGATTGTTACGGTGAGAAAATTGTTCAATTTTATACAAAGGCTATCGAATATGCTTACTCTCAACATTGTTAATGCCATTGTTTCCAAGTATTTGTTTATATAGTTAGTACAAGCACTGATTGTCTTTTCTTAATCATCAGGTACCATCTAAAATAATTACATGCATGACAGAATTTAAAGGAAGAACCCCAATTTTTTCCATTTTCATTTTCTGTATATCATCAGTATTTTTCTGAAGTATGTCTAGTGTAGTGTTACGTTTGTCGTCTAAAGACTTCATACTCACTTGATAGTCTAATATCCTCGCAGATCTTGTCATGACCTTGGAGCCACCTGCTGGCATCGTCTACTTATAACTGTAGAGACAGGCTCCAACAAATTAAAATCTAAATTGAAATGGAATAGCACTTAACACTCACCACTTGTACAGTACAGCGAATTGCATACAACGTTTTCACATGTTAGTTATTGAACAAGTGTCGTTGTCTTTTAACAAATCAAATTAAACATATCTTAAACGTTCTCAGTTCAATCCCAATTACAGTCGTAACAAATGTTGAAAGAAGTCAACTGACAGCCATTTTTATAAGAAATAGTCGACCTTAGCTTATAGCAATGACCGCATTTACTGTAGGCCTACAACACTCATCACACTCATTTGAAATCCGTATTCGCCAATATCTTGACGATCTCTGTCGTAGCAAATAAAATATAAATATCATCAGTATATGCATTGAGTTTTTATATATCAGTAATGAGTTTTTATGCAAGCCAACCTGTAATGTAGCAAATTACACTATCATCATTGGTATTTAAATATGATGATAAATTTACGTTAACATCATATTTAATGTCATTGTGAGGTGGGCTGGGTTCTGAATCACAGAATTTCTATAGGCTGAACTGTGTAATTGCTATCATTTTCAGTGACTTCATTCTCATTCATAGGATGAAATTAATTGCCATCTCATACAGCAAATCAGGAGGATCCATAATTCAAATTGACATAGCATGTTAAAGTTTTCTTCTGAATTATTGCCGGTGGATTGTAGTTGTGGTAACTAAGTTTTTTTCATTACACATAACCAACTTGAAATTTCCAAACTTCCCTCAAAGCAACAACCCCATTGTACGGATGTCAACCTTTTCATGACGCTCCAACAGTCTTAAATCTTAAGACCTTTCTACTATGTTTGGTTGTATTCAAAGATTTTCCAGATGGACATTTCATCAAAGAGCAAAGATTATTCTTTTACCTCCATTACCATTAATAAAGCTTTGGATTTGAGGATTTAAAATATTTCGTTTTGGCGAAATATATTTTTATTTACATTTTTTGACAACATGATAGACATTGTTATTCATTATTAGTACTTCACTTAGGAACCAATAAGGTAAGTTTCAAACTACTACCAGTGACTGTACAGGTGGGCAGGATGCATAAACGGAATCACTTACCAGTCGCCTATCCAAGGAACAGCCACGTTTGATGTTGCTTGACTCCATTATATTGCAATAACGTTGGAACCCTCTAGCTAAGATCAATGGGAAACATGGTAGCCTTTTCAGTTCTAAAACATTTTCATCTACTTCAAAAATACTCGTAAACACCTGTATTTAACACTGTTATGGTTGGAAGTAGCTGACTGCAGAATTAGTTGTTTCTAATAAGTAAGGCCAAGAGCCGAAGAAACTAAACCATAATGTTGATAGGGAGAAGGCTGCAAGATCATGGATTCCCTGAAATATTTGCGTTCAACTTTCGTAGATATTCCCTTATGTTGAATTAGCTTGACAGTATTATATTAGTATCCTTTTGTAAGTATTTAAACAACAATAATTTATTTTTTGTTATTTGTAGTAATTTATATAATATAATAAGAGATAATTATCATTTTTGATGTGTTAAAGGACCTGTTAAAAACAACGACAGACTACTGTATTATCACTCCCTTTCAAAATTGCAAGAGGGCTGGGTGAAAACATCTGTAGTTAGAAACGGGAGTTTGTTTGGCAACAACACAGGGGCCTCCCGTGAATCCTTTCAGATTTCTAAGGAAAAACGGAAATCACAGTGCTCTCTCTAGGATATGACTAATTCGGACATTCTGTTATTTGGAATGCCAGTTGAAAACGCCATTGGCTGCTGGAATACGAAATTCCCTTTCAGTGAAATGTTTATGGACAGGCCTGAAAAGGTAGAATAACACTAGAATAATTATAGCATATTATTGGTGGCGCAGTGCTGTAACACAGCTACTTGGGGACAAAGTGTTTGGGAGATGGTAGGCGATAGGTTCCATGCTCGGTTCTCTTAATACCGACACGGCGTCCGCTCAATGGTTGTCATCAATATAGACACTACTAGAGAAGTCTGGAGTGTCCGTGTTGAATGGTAGTCAAGGTCCGGGTGTTGTGTAGAGAAGAGAACTAAGTGTCAAACTTGTCAGTTAGCTGAAAATCAGACCAACACTACGTGGTTCGGATTCCACGTAAAGCTGTAGGTCCAATAGTTGCCCCGGCTATTGGGCTATTAATAAATAGTCCTTTCTGAGCTAAGTCGAACTCAGATAGTAACAATGACTACGCTCGTTCATCTACACTCATCACACTCATTCACTCCTCATATTCGCCCATATCTCTACGATCGGCGTCTTAGAGATGAATAATGAATAATAACTTATTCATTTTAAGAAGATTTAACAGTTCTTAAAAATAAAAACGCAAAATGCTATCACATACATTCACATATTCGAATACCTTGTTTTACAAGTTAATAGCTTTATCGGCTTTTACTTCTACATTAAAATAACTTAAGGTAAAAAAGCTTCTTCTAATTAGTTTTTGTGTGTAATTGTGTTCAAGTTTAATATTTATCATTGATTTTAAGATGGTTTATTACAATTTAAAAATATTTCATGTACCATAGTTTCAATTGTTCAGAAATAATCATTAACAAGCGATACGAGGTAATTCAGTTTAGTTGTATTTCTCATATTTTTAATGTCTATATCCCATGAGATAAAATCACAATAATTAAGTTTTGAACGCAGATTCCTCATAACTATTTATGGAAAAATATTAAAATAATAACCTCAGAGTTCTTCGTAATTATTTTTTAATTTTCACCTATTATTTCAGCATTTCCTATAATTTTTCCTACAACTTACATGATAAGAAGAATAAAAATAAGCTTTATTTTCTCAGACAGACCTAAATCTTTAAAGAAATACAACTTCACCTTAACAAAATAAACACAATTACAAATATTCTTGCAGATCAGACTGAGGAAAAAATCTAAACACGACTTAATCTACCTCACTACCACTGCACGTGTATGGGAGGGGGTGAGTCATTACCACTACACGTTTATGGGAGGGCGGTTGAGTAATACCACTGTACGTGTATGAGAGGTAGGGTGGATCACTACCACTGCATACTAATGCACTAATGCACTGCATACTAATACAAATGTACATGTAATTTCAATACCAATGTAGTGTATGGGTGGGCGGGTGGGTGAATACCAATATATGTGTATGGGTGGGCGGATGGGTCAATACCAATGTATGTGTATGGGTGGGCGGGTGGGTCAATACTAACGTACGTGTAATCTCAATACCAATGTACGTGTATGGGAAGGGGGTAAGCCATTACCACTGCACGTGCAGGGGAGAGTGGATGAGTCAATACCACTTACGTGTATGGTAGGATGTGTGGATCACTACCACTGCATGTATAGGAGGGTGGGTGGGTCAGTACCATTGTACGAGTATGTGTGGTGGGTCAATACTACTGTACATATATACATTAATACCACTGTGCGTGTATTGATGGGTAGAGGAAGAAACAAAAATAGGAGTCTTTCTAAAATAAAACAAATAACGGATACTAGTTCCTTTTTTAATTATATACTAATGTATTCATAATGACATTATATTTATTATAGATATGTTTAATGAGGATTTATAGACATGGTAAATCGTTCATATTGTTTACAGGATGACAAAGCCTTACAGTACGTCTCTGATCTTAAAGTAGTAGATGGCAATGAGGTATGGGTTGTCACGAATCGCTTGCAGAATTTCTATTACGGTACAATTCCTGGAAATGAGGTTTGTAATATCTTTTATGGATGATGATTTTCCTTAGAAAATAGTTCTGTTTATAACGGAGAGTTCAACAATATTACATTAATAATATAATAACGTAAACATAACTAAATCAGAATTATCTAATTGTCATTTTAAATTAATTAGCTGTGAAGTGGTATTCCATTTATTTAAGGAAACTACGACAAAATGTCTTTAATTATAGTTACTTTGAACCTAGACAATCAGTTAAAATGATTACAAGGCAACATTCTATATGCTTGATAAGTACAAAAGTTACATATAATGTCCATGAGTATTCTAAACGTACAAGAAATAAATAAAAACTTCGTACCATTATACCAGCATATCTATATGTATATAACGGAAATGCCTCGGGAACAGTAATAACTCTTTTCTCAAAAACTACTTAACCTGCAAAGTTGATATTTTGAAGGGGTATTTTTCTTAATTTGTAAATATGCAATAAAAAATATTTTGTAAAATGCTTCGTAGTTACTAAATGGTACCCATTCTAATAAGACAATTTTAAAATGCCAAAAATAGTGTTTTAAAATTTTTTTTGTAGTGGCTTTTCAATCAGTCCTTGATCAAAATAAACAGCATTTTCCAGCCAGGTTTTTATTGACTCAATGGAACACAAATAAATTAAAACAACTCTTCCGAAATAATAAATTAAATATCTTCAGACCAGAACCTTTTTTTCTTAGAACTTAGGCTTAAGCGGCCGGTGTCATAACTAGAATCTACAGTTTCCGGTGACAACCGCGTCAAGGTACTATCTACAATATTTACAAGATGACCAGACGTTTTGCCCATACTGTGATGTGGCATCCTCAGTGGTTTTCTCTGAGACCTCGAGGTAGTCTCAGAGAAAACCACTGAGGATGCCACATCACAGTATGGTCGAAACGTCTGGTCATCTTGTAAATATTGTAGATAGTACCTTGACGCGGTTGTCACCGGAAACTGTAGATTCTAGTCAGAACCTTTTTTATTTATTTGACCTTTTTTTAGTAAATTTCTTTAAACTAATAAATAAACAATTTTAAAGTTCAAAATTTAATAAGTTCTTTAAAATTCTTTAAAATTTCTTCAAATTCTAAATTGCTTTAAATTTCAAAATTTTTAAAAAAAATTTAAATTGCAACATTGCCTCCGGGAGATCTGGAACCAAAAGAAATAACCAGCTTTTACTAACTTGAAACATTTTTCCTTTTACTTACATAGTTTAAAAGCAAAACCAAGAAAATCAAAACACTCTAAAAATTTTCACTAGAAGAGTGACTTCAAACCAGAAACAAGTTTAACTGCGCATGCTTGGTGGATCTTACCCTAAATACTAAAACCCTACTGGAAAACCTAACTAAAGAAAACTTGTAAAAAATTACTTACGTGGCTGTCCTGGAGGTTTAAATCCAAAAATGACCACAACAAGGCACGACCGGCATACACCCTCTCACTAACACGTAAACTATGAAAATTGCTGTAAATGGTAAAAGAAACACCTAACGGTTAAAATCGTCGTTGAAAGAGGATCGAACGTGGTCACTCACTGAAAGAAATCGTCTAACTGCCGGAAGGGCAGCAAGCTTTGACCCACGAACTTAACCCCTCTTAACTCAAGAAGCTAAATTAACCAATTAGAACCCTCTAAACCAGGACATCTAAACAGCTAAGGCTCACCAAACTTGTTGCCTTCAGAAAACATGTCGCATGAAATTGACAGGAATTAAACAGACGTGAAAATACTGGTTATTTAACTAATTTATATGGGAAAAACTACTTTTTTATTTGAAAGAGGAAGATTCTGAATTTTTCTCAAAACTTGGAGAATTTATATCGAAAACCTTTGGTAAACAACCCAAACTCCTAAACCTCTCAGTTCTTACAATATTTAACATTGTCTAAATACAATTTTCTAATTTAATTATAATGAAACAATTAACAATTGTTACATTATTTTCCACCTTCAAAAGAAAAATAAAATCTTTTTAAACCTATATGCATCACATCTCTAAAAGGACTTGAGATTTTCTATCCTTAACAAGAAATTTTCCAAATCTACCCTAAACTTTCCTTTTCCAGATCTCCAAAAAAAAATTTTTTTTCTTATACTACCATCTTACAAACTACTATAAGGTCTCTTGGGGTAACTGGGTCATGGTTTTACAATGTGGAAAATAAAGTTGAACTTTGAGGAATAGTTTTGTGAAGTTTTTGTTGATATATATTGATTGAAACTGAACATGGTATTTTTCATATATGTAGTCTAAAACATCATGTATCATTTAGTTCAGTTTGGAGACTTTCATATGGTATATATATATTTTATATTTTTTATTACAAGGGGGCCCAGTTACCTCATGAATTTGGGGTAAGTGGACCCACCCCCCTTACATTTTATAAGACCACTAATAAAGCTTTCTGAGGTATCTGGAACTGTTCACAGACCTTCTATTTATTAAAAAAAAAGATAGTTGGTCAGTAACTGCAATTCCAAAACACCTTAAGTGCGATGTAAATAAAGCACCCCCTGGACAAGAGAAGTAAATAGCTAGTGTTCAAAGAACTAAAAGGTGAAAAACTGCTTCAAAATTCTTTAGAAATATAACTTTAATGATAACTTAGTTTAAGAAAAGTAAGAACACAACTTTTTGGTCAGACTATGATATGAATTCTTTGAAAACAATTAATAATTTCATGTTCATGAAAAATGTTAGAAAAAGTATTACAAAAACATGCAATCAACTTTTCTTGATAATAGTCTGGAGTAAAAAAGAAAAAGAACCTTTTTTTTTTTTTGTAAGTTTCTTGATAAAACTGAATTTAATTGAGGTTAGTTAAGTCACTGAGGTCAGCTGCAAAAGTAATCATATTCTTGAAGCGTGCTGAGCTGCTGGTTGTTGGTTTTGGTAACAGGCGCACAACATCATCTTCCCTGATAAAAGCATCCTCTTCAGTTTTGATGAACTTCATTGTTCGGTCATGTCTTCTGTAGAAGGATACTTCATACCCTCCATTCACTTTCTCGGTTACTGTGGCAACAAACAATCTAAAAACATCTCTTGTTTTACCAAAAACTTTTGCAATACAGAAGTCACCCGGCTGAAGCTGTTCCACTTTGTTGTCTTCATATTCTGAGCTTTCATTGGCAATGTAATCTTCCTCACTACCTTGGATTGAATAGTGGTCACTTTCATCACCACTTGTAGAATCATACAATCCTTCATTTTTTGACTTCTTGACATTCTTTAAAATTGACTTAGTGTTTTTCTCTTTAGTTTCCTGTAGTTTTCTTTTATTCTGCCCTTTCTCTTCTCTTTCCTTCCACTTTTTCTCTTTTTCAGCCAGAGCTTTATTTTTCTCTTTCTCTTCCATTTCTAAGTATTCCTTGGTTGTTATGATTTCACAGTTAGAAATAATTTTCTTTCTCTTCTGCAGTGGTTCTCGTTTTTTGTCACTTCTTAAAACTTCTAATAACAGCTCCTCAAAAGACTTTCGTTTTATATGTTGCTGGGATGATGATGGCTGCTGATCATCTGATGATGTAGATCAGCTGGCAAAGAATGATCAGTGATTTGCAGTTGTTCATGTTCAGCACTTGCTGACTGCTCCATTGCAGGTGGGTGCTCAGTGGGTTGTTGTTGTTGTTCAGTACTCGCTGGCTGCTCCATTGCATATGGGTGCTCAGTGTGTTGTGGTTGTTCAGCAATCGCTGGCTGCTCTATTGCAGGTGGGTGCTCAGGGAGTTGTGGTTGTTCATCACTTGCTGGCTGCTCCATTGTAGGTGGCTCAGAGGAGGGTTGTGGTTGTTTAGCTGTTTGTTGTTGGTGGTTGTCAGTTGTTGCTACAGCCTATTGTTGAGAATTATTGTCAGTAAGATACTTCTTGTATCTTGAAAGGTCACTTGCTGAAAAAATACTTTGAGAAATAGCTTCTTTGTTTGGCCCTTTTTTCTCTGAATCATATATGCCTGTTGCCCTGAAGCCATTTTGTATTATATTTGGTGAGATATGATCAGCACATTTTGTTAAAATTGCTAAGAAATCAGGTTTTGGAATTTTCTTCCTAGGATTCTGTCGCTGCCATTTATACAGTTCTTTATCCCAGTTTGTTTTGAGACTTTTGATGATGGCAATATCAAGTGGTTGAAGAGCATGGGTGGTATGGGGTGGCAATTTCATGATTGTCACTTGATTCTGTTGAGCCAATCTTATGAGATTGGTTGAAATGTGGCTTGCATGACCATCATAAATCAACAAAACTGGTCTTTGTTCCCCAATGTTTTTTAAAAATACATCTCAAAACCAATTGAAGAAGAGAGTGGTTTCCATCCAACCTCTCTCACTGACTGAGACTGATGTTTTGCTTGGTAGCTCTTTATCTAGCCAACTCTCCATAACATATTTCCCCTTAAAAACGCTCAATAATGGTAGCATTTTTCCATCTGCAGAAGCACACAGCAACACTGAAGTGTTTTCTCTTCCAGATGAATTTGTTTTTCGTTTGCTCTGCTCATTAATAGCTCCAACAATTCTTGTTTTAGAAGGATCATGGCAGAAGCTAGTTTCATCACAATTAAAAATCTGGGCTGGTTTTCCCTCTAAACAGCCCTTCTTTAACCAATGCTGTCAGCTTATCAAAAAAATCATACACTACCCATGGGCTTGTCTGATCAGTGCCAGCATGCTCAATATTTTGTGGCAATTTAATTGAAAGGCAATGTCTCTTTCTGAAGGAAATGAACCAGTCAGGTCCAGGGCGGTTGTCTTTAAACCATGTTACCAAATTATTTTTTACAATGTAGCACTGGACAATATCAAGAACCTCTTCACGAGACAAACCAAACCCATTTCTATCCATAATTCTTATGCAATTAGCCAGTTCCAGTTCATCATGTTCTGATAAGTATGATTGTACACCTCCCCCCCCCTTACCTTCTGTAGATGTACATCCTTTCCCTCGAGTACCATTTACACGATGCTTTAGGGTGCTGCGAGGTATTTTGTAAGTGGCAGCTGCTCCACGGATGGTTTTGTTTCCATTCTGAACATCATTGAGGGCCTTCTGAAGGTCTTCTACTGTGTAGGTTGTGCCAGCACCCTTCTCCGTCTTTCTCTTGTATGTGCGCACCATTGCCTGAAAAAACCAAAAGTACGTTTTTGGTTAAGTCTCAACTCAAGTTAAGTAATAGCAGGCTATGCAAATCAGAACAAAAAAAAGGTTTTCAGTAAGTTAAAATAATTAGAGTTGTTAATTTGGTAGGCTGTTGAATTGTTAATTTGTTGTTCTTTTCTGTAAGTAAAGCACTGCTGTATTAATCCCAATTAATCAACACTAAAAACCTGGTTTACTTGAGTTTAGGTTATTTTTGCCTAGTTTTTGTGTTGAGTTAAATCTAAGTTGTTAAGTTTCTCTGTAAGTCAAGTTAAATGTAGGTTGTTAATTTGTTAAATTTGAGTTGTTAATATGTTAAGCTAGGCAGGGCCGTAACTACCATTGGGGCAACCGGGGCAGAGCCCCGGGGCCCCCGGCTATGGGGGGCCCCGCAGGGGCCCCCGTTTGGTTGGCCGTGCATAGATTTTAACGATGAAAATAAAAATATGTGTTTTAAAAGCCGATCTCAACGAAATATTTTCGAATGAGACAATTAAAAAAAAATCTTACAGGGGCACCCTAGACTTCAACATAAACTTTTAGTTTTTCAATGGGGAAATTAGTCTTTTCGACTAAAATACAATTGCACACACTGCAGTTGCTTAGAGTCTCGGCTATCGCGCCGAACTGAGTGACCTTGTGCACTCGGAGTGGGTGGGGAGAATCCTCCATTTTGCTTTTTTGTTGTTTCGGTTAGTCACTTGTCCAGTACTCAGTCGACCACAGTGTTGATAGCATTGATGTTCATTGTTCACTCATCCCTATTGAATTCAGTGTCTATAGTCAGTGATCGTTGCAGTTGTACACACCTTTATCTAGTCTTTTTCGTGTCTAATGCTTATTGGAGTGTGTTTAATTGTCGTTCAATTATGTTTGGCCGTAAACTGTAATATAGCTGTGAAAGTTAAACATGAAACGGACCTATCAAAGTGGAAATCAGAAACGCAAAGAGAAAAAGAAGAAAGAGCTGGAATCGGCTCAATGTTCTAGGGGTTTGAATGCTTGGCTGGAATCTGCAACTACTCAGTCTCAATGTAATAGCGAGGGAGCTAATCCAGGTAAGAACAATGATATTTAATCTGGCCTAATACAATTAGGCTAAACATTCATAATAATTTAGACTAAGCTCACTTCATATTTATATAATATACAGGGTGTTTACTTTACGAACTCTCCGGAAATATGTTGGGGATTTGTTAATTGGCTCAAAAGAAACATAAAACTAAATATAAGATGGGGTCTAACTCTTTTCGTTCGGCGTCTGTCTGTCTGTATGTGTTTTTTACTTTAAAATTCACAACCCAGGAATGGTTTATTTAAGAACATTTAAATTTCGCATGACACTTAACCTAATTATTATCTAACTTGAACAAAAATATCAAAAAGTTATTTTGAGTAGTTTCAAAGTGGCGGCCATTTAAAAACTTTAATGTTAAATTTCACAAAAAAGTTCCAATGACCCTAAAATTCATAAATACGTAAAAATTTTCCATCAAAAGACAAAAATGTTGATTGTAATCGTACAAAAAATAACTGAGAGTGTAATTTAATTACTTTCAGTCATCTAATAAGGGTGGTATTATGGCCTTTTTGTGGTGTCCCAGAGCAGATAAATTACATTATCTCAGTTATTTATTGTACGATCTCAATAAATGAGGTATCAACATTTTTGTCTTTTGATGGAAAATATTTTACATATTTATGAATATCAAAATATACCTGGGTATCACCAAGGCATGAACGGAGTATAATGTACATATTTAATTTGTTAGAGTCACTTACAAATTGTTGAGAGTGTATCGCGCCTAAAGTTATTTTGTTATGCGTACAAAATAACTTTAGGTGCGATACACTCGACCATTTGTAAGTGACTCTAACAAATTAAATGTATACATTAATTACCTATTATCTACTATATTTAATGTTGATTTTTATTTTCAGAAATACAAGTTCAGCTACAAGACCCACAATGCCTCCAGAATGAATTAGCGGAATCTGAAAACCTTGAAGTAGAAATTTGTCATAACATTGAAGAAAATGATCAAAATCTACTTGATCTGCAAGCAGAATCAATTACTAAAGAGTCTGGTCGTAGTAAAGATGCCATTCCGGTTTTAGAACCAACCTCTACAGATAAAGAAGTAAACTTGTGCGATGTTTTCCCAAGAACTGTGCATGAAAGTGATCTGAAGCGAAAACTTATTCAGGAAGGTCCTTTTCAGCATGATGGACCTTTTCCAAGAGATAGAGATCAACAGGGTAGATGTTTCTCAAACCACTTTTACACCTTAACCACTAAGGGTGGAATGAAGCTAAGAAGAAATTGGTTGTGCTACTCTAAAATAAATGATAGTGTTTACTGTCTTCCTTGCTGGTTATTTTCTGAATATAAAGAAATGCACGTGGGGTTTTCAGAAAGTGGAGTGAGGGACTGGAAGCACCTTTCTGAACGCATAGCCAGCCATGAAGGCTCAAGACAACACACTCAATCGTGCATGGTGCATGACGAATGGCTTAAAAACCGGACCGTTGAAGATAGAATAGATAAACAATATGAGGACGAAAGAAGATTTTGGCGCAAAGTAATTGAACGAATTCTGGATGTCACTCTCACCCTTGCGACATGCGACTTAGCTTTTCGAGGATCCAGTGAAAAGTTTGAAAGCTCTAGCAAAGGAAATTTTCTGTCCATCATTGAACTTCTTTCAAAGTATGACCCTACTTTACAAAAGCTTGCTATGCGACCCGAAGGTTCTATAAAATATTTAAGCCCGAAGGTGCAAAATGAACTTATAGATTTGTTGGCCTCTCATGTTCGAAAGGAAATAATAACTGAAATACAAAGTGCATCGTTTTTCTCTGTAATTTTTGACACCACACAAGACATATCCAAAGTTGACCAGCTAAGCGAAGTTTATCGATATGTGAAGATTCAAGACAATGCGACTGGAAAGCCAAACCAGCTAACAATATGTGAAGTGTTCTGTTCTTTTATGGCAGTCAAAGATCAGTCAGCAGCAGGTCTGACAGATGAAATACTCAAGGCCGTGGAAACAAAAGGTTTGGATCTAAGTAAATGCCGTGGCCAAGGGTACGATGGAGCCTCCGTTATGAGTGGAGTCTATAGTGGCGTGCAAAGTCGGATAAAAGATAAAGCGCCTCATGCTTTTTTTGTTCATTGCGCGGCACATAATTTGAATCTTGTGTTGAAAGATGCTGTAGACGAAACTAGAGACATCTGTCAGTTCTATGAAACTGTTCAAAGTGTTTATTGTTTTTTGGCAACAGTATCGTTCGTTGGGAGGCATTGAAGTCTTCATACCAATATGAAAAATGTTCCTCGAAATCGAAAGTGACTCTAAAATCTCTCAATCCAACACGCTGGGCTGGAAGATTTGATGCAGTCAATGCATTGAAACACAGATTTTGCGATGTTTTGAAGTGCCTTTCAAGTCTAGTTCTGACAAGTAACAAAAGAAATGAAAGAGACGAAGCAGCACAACTGAAAAAGAAACTAGAATCATTCAAATTTGTGTTGTTACTAGTTGTGCAAAATAAAATCCTTGAAGTCCTCAACATAGTCTCGAAAACACTGCAATCAAAAACTGTGGACCTTTTAACAGCTTACAGTTTGCTTCAAGAGGGCCTCTTAAAACTAACTGAAATGAGAGGACAATTTGAAACCTTCTTTGAAGAGGCTTCAAATATGTGTCAACGTTGGGGAATACCAGTAGGGTTCGCTCCAAAAAGAATGCAGAAGACGAAAAAACATTTCGATGAACTGTGCGAAGATGAAAGACTTCAAGATCCCAAGTCATGCTTTAGAGTAATCGTGTTTTACCCAATGATCGACACAATATGCGGTCAGCTAGACTCCCGCTTTCAAGGAATGAAATCAGTGTTAGATACGTACCGAATTGTTCAACCTGATTTTATTTTGAATGCAAATGAACAAGACCTTCAAAACGAAGCAATCAACTTCGTAAAACGTTTTCCAGATGATATTTCTTCATCTTTTCCCTCTCAAATCTTATCAGTGAGGACTACGTTTAAAAGAAAACTCGAGAAGATCACCAGTGTTAAAGAAATGTCAGACATGTTAATCATAGATCACAACATGTTGTCTTCAACCTACCCTGATGTTTGTACAGCTTGTATAATGTATCTGACTGTCCCTGTAACTGTGGCCAAGGCTGAGAGGTCATTTTCAAAATTAAAATTAATCAAGAATTATCTTAGGAATTCAATGGGAGAAGACCGACTTAGCAGCTTAGCTCTACTTTCTATTGAAAATGAACGTGCCAAGAGGATCAACCTAGACAACGTCATCGATGAGTTTGCCGCGATGAAAGTAAGAAGGAAGGAGTTTTAATCGAGAAACTGTAGTAACCCTAAAATGTCAATGGATATTGTAATTTTATTGTAAACATATTAAGTTGGATGCAACCATGATTTCTATCTGTTAAAGATAAGTTATCTGCTAAAGATATCTGCTAAAGATAAGCGATGGTGAGCGAGTGACTCCACGCGTGTTCAGCTCCGTCTGTTATTTTCGTTTTTGATGGTTTTTTTGTGACAGATTTTAATGAGTGTTTTACTAGTGATTAATGCATTTATTTTCTACCACTGTGTGAATTTTTGTGTAATTTGTGTAATGGCCAGATCCACTGGACGGAACCTGGGGTATAAATATGTATGGTTCTCTTCAAATGGAAGGATTCTCATGCGCAAAGAGGAGGGTGCCGCTGTTGTCCACGTTACGTCCAGAGCTCAGCTGGGGATGCTGACTGGGGAAGGTCGCCAAGGATATCGTGACGGTGATGTGGTTGAGGAAAATTCAATCCAGCAGCGATAATCTACCTCCAAGGACTTGTCAAGTAACATAAGTTTTATTGTTTTTCTATTGTTTAGTAATAATTTCATTTAAACTACTTGTCGTTAAAGTTAATTATTACTTGAAGAAGAAAAAAAAAACAGATTTGAAGTTTACTTTGTATTTGTCTTATCTCAACAAATAAAAACTATTTTTATACATTTGTAGTAAAATTTTGAACATTGAGGTGAAGTCAGTATGTCTAAAAGTTAATTTTTATTTACTGTAAATATTTGCAAAATGCTTTGTTATGAGTTTAACTAGTTTCAATATTATTTTATTAACTACAGTAATATCAAAACAATTTATTACAATGTTATTCTTTTGAATCAACGTTTTAAGTGTTTTATTATCGTGGAACAGTTACAGATCATATTATACATGATAAAATATTTAAATATACGTCAAAACTACTTTTAATTACTTTTAGGCCTTGATATTATTTTCTATTTACTACAGTTTTTGCAGGGTGTTCTCTTTTAATGTTACATATATTTAACAATATTTTTAAACTGAAACAACCAGTAAACTGCTATTCATTAATTAACTTGTTACCAGCTAAATTATTTTTGAAGGCTAGGAATTGTTACTATATATTGTTAATATTAAGGGTTAAGTTGATGTCAATTTGTTTTACCTTCATAAATGATTTCTTTGTAGTTAGTGTTATTTTCAAGTTGCTTTTCATTTACACGTTAAATATCTTTTACAGTGTTATTTCATTAATGTTATTTTGATTATTTTTATTATTTCGAAGAGTCATTGTAGAAATTATTTTTCTTGTTTTATTATTGAAATTTTAATCGTCTGTAAGAAAGTACGCTATTTTGAAGAAGAAAATGTTGATTATACATTTTACTTTTCAAATTATGTTAGTATATACACGTGTATTACAGAATTACTGATATGGTTTTATTGGATTTTCTTTTTAGTCGTTGTGAGGTCGTGGATCAGTTACAAATGGAATATTTAAATATAAATTAAAACTAATTACTTTACTTATTTATAGGCCTAGATGTTATTTTCTATTTACTACAGTTTTTGCAGGCTGTTTCTCTTTTTAATGCTACATATGTAACAACATTTTTTAAACTGATGTTACCAGTAAACTGTTTTGTAGTTAAATTTTTATCCTTTAATTATGTTGGAAGGCTACAACTTATTATTATATATTGTTAATATTATAAGGGTTGATTTGCTCTCAATTTGTCAAGATTTACCTTCATAATCGATTTCTTTGAAGTTAGTGTTATTTTTAAGTTGCTTTTCATTTACATGGTTAATATATTTTACATCATTATTTCACAAACGTTTACTTTGATTGTTTTTATATATCGCAGTGTCATTATAGAAAATAGTTTTGTTTTATTATTAGAATTTCAAGCAACAGTAAGAAAGTACGCTATTTTCAAGAAATATTGTTTATAAATGTCATTTTTATTTTTAAATTAATTTTATAAAATATACACGTATTATTTGATATTTCGTTAGTTACTGTGAGCTCAATTTCAATGAACTTATTCATTTCTGTTTTATGTAAGTTTATTGGCACATATTTTGTTTGTCACTTTGTTTCATAATAATTAATATGCCTAGTTATACATTAATGGTAGGGATGTATGTTGTTATTTTTGATTAGTGGTTAATTCAGAAATTTATAATACAGTACTAAACTCGTTGAAGTATGAATAGTAATACACATAAAGGATATTGTCAGAATAAATTGATTCTTTATCAGAATGTGAGAGGTTTGAAAACTAAAACAAACATAATGTATGAAAACAGTTTAGTGACAGATTACGATATTGTGTGCCTTACCGAAACTTGGCTGGATGACACTGTTCATTCCTCAGAACTGTTTTGTGATAATTTCACTGTTTATCGACGGGACGGTGTAGGCGGGTGTCGTGGAGCGGGGGTTCTGGTGGCCGTCAGGAATTCCGACTGGCGGGCTGAACTCTTATCTCTCACGGAATGTGACCTAGATTTGATCGGCATCAAACTGACTAACGCTAATGGTTTTAATTTTTATCTATTTACTGTCTATTTTTCACCAATAACTAAAATTGAGGTTTATTTAAATTTCTTTCAATTATTTGATGTTCATCCTGAAATTAATAAGAATAAAGTTTGTATTGTTGGTGATTTTAATATGCCACTGATATGTGATAGTAAATTTGATTTAGTTCAGGCCGGATCTGTATATAGAGAGCTCCAGTACTTTTTAACTTTGTTGTTTTTCGCAGGTTTCAGTATTTATGTTTTCTTTTGTTTGTTTTGGTTTTTGAATATATCTGTTTGATTACAAATTAATCTTATGTTTAATAATTTAGCTTATGTCTGGTTGTATTTAAACTGCATTTATATTATTGTATTATAACGAAGAATGTATTATATTATTTGGAGTACTTTATTTAGGCGCGTAAGTTATAATTGTGTTTCTTTATTTATTTAAGTTTTTTTTTTATTTTTCATCAAATGTGCCTTTTTATTGTAATCAATAATTTTGCCTGTGAAACTAATCTGTACCTGTGAAAACAATAAATACATTTATTATTATTATTATTAAAATAAAATAAGCTACTTCTTCGATTTTTGCGTCTGATTATTCCTCATTTTGTACTTTTATAATTTAAGAACACTTCTAAACATTCTGAATAAATCTTCAAAATGTAATAAGGGAAGTGGTATAGAGTGTATGTTAAGCTACGTTCTTACTTTGTGTCTCAAGAGATTTAAAACTAATAAAATTGAAACGGTGTAGTAAAATTACTATTTATAATATAAATCTTTTGATAATAACATCATATTTGTAAAAAGACAAATTACCTTTAACATTGTTCGGCTACACTGTAGGTTTGTAATCGCCTTATACTGCCGATAAGCAACATAACGCGATTACAGACCTACAGTGTAGCCGAACAATATAATTAACATTATAGTATATTTTTTTATGAACACAGTAAAGGTTTTATATTGATGGTACTTGCAAAATGATTTTGCTTAAAAAAGGTGATTTCAAATTTTTTTGTACTAGTCAACTAAAATAGCAATTTGTAGGTACAAGAAACTTCAGTCATGGAATGCATTAAAATGCGTTTTCAAATTGTTAAATATAAAAAATATTCCGGTTGAGGACCCCCTTCCGGCCCTTCCGCTGGGGGGTAAACCCCCCAGACACCCCGGTAGGGGGCCCCCAGATCACGTTTGCCCCGGGGCCCCCAACATCATAGTTACGGCCCTGAAGCTAGGCTGTCTATTTTCTTGAGTGGGGGCAGGATTTGAACTTACATTTGCCAGAATAAGATCCAACAAACCATCGGCTTTATCCACTTGGCCACCAAAGCACTGCTGAATTAATTCCAATTAATCAACACTAAAAAACTGGTTTACTTGAGATTAGGTTATTTTTGCCTAGTTTGGATATTTTTTGTTAGTTGCCAGTACTATTTTTTATTAAGTGGTTTTGGTGGGGTAACTGGGCCCTGTGAACCCAGTTACCCCAAGCCCCTGGCCCAGTTGCCCCTTTTTCTTATTTATCTAGGGGCAACTGGACCACCCCAGCCAACTATCCTGAAAACCGACTGAGAGATACAATACATACATTAATGTGTTAGAATAGTATTTAAGATTAGTTTATGATAGGTAGTATCAATTCAATACTTACAGGCTATTCCTGGGAGGCAACTTGGAGTTGAGAAGCCGCACGTTGTAAATAAAAATTGCCTGTGTATGTTTCCACATCCATCCACAACAAGAAAATGGCGAGAAATGAGGTTAGACCTGTTGTTCTAGAAGGAAGCCAACAAGAGGAAGGTGTGCCAACAGAATCAGCTTAAAATTCCCACAAATGGAAATATACACTACCTATGGCCCAGATACCCCAAGGCCCAGTTACCCCAAGGCACCTTAACATTTAATTCATTTTCAACAATCACTTGAAAATAGGGCCAAGAGCACAAGGCAACTGTCCATTGTTTACAGGCATTGTTTTCCCTAGTCCATTGTCTATACAGAAGAACGGGACAAGCAAGCATGCCCCCATCTCCCACAGGTGATTCCTCCATCAGCTGACTGCTTGGCCGATCAATACTAGACCAGTTTTCGTTGACCTTGGCTGTCCTCACTCCACTCTTCCAGGCCTCCGGAAGTGTTCCACATAAACAAGAGTTAACCAAAGTGACATTAGACAGTGTTGACATACAACTTTCTGTTGCGTGTTTTGTGTGATGCAGTGTAGAGTGGATCGGAGAGCTTTTCAAAAGTATTCTTTTATTTATTTCCCCATTACAATAAAGTGTTCAAAATGAGTGCTCAGTGTCGTCCCGTTTGGTAAAAACCAGGTTTCTCTCAGTCAATAAGTGCTTGGAAACAAAAGAAGAAAGAAAAAAAATTGGTTGCGTAAGTCCACTCATATTAAAACAATTCACCAACAAATCAAGAATAAAAATGTATGTCCATTTCAGATCCCATTTGCTTCTCCTTTCAGTGTTGTGTTTGGTTTTGTTGTTATTTACAAACAATTGGAACAGGCTGGAAACTGGTATTGGATATACATTACAAATAATTATAAACACATAATTTTCAACTTACATTTTGTTTTGGATGTTCAAAATTCTTTCTTGTACTATTTAACACACTTATAATATAACAAGAATAAAAATACAGATTATATGTCAAATACATAATATTAATGGATAATTAACTAACTCAATATATTTTACCTAAACAAAATTTGTTTACTCTTTGTTTACTTTTATCCACCAAGCAATTTATTCGAACATAAAAAATTCATTAAACTTTAAAAATTATAACTTTGACAGTCTAAATCTAACAATTTTAATCCAACAATCTTAATCTAAAATTCTTAATCTACAATCATCAAAAATTTACTTTGGCATGACATTCTTTCGCTGAAAGTACATAATTAATATACTAATTTCACTTTACTGAAAATGAATTACACCATGAGCATTAGTAATCCGTTATTTACAAACAGACATATAACATGTAAACAAAATTAGTCATTCATTATCAACTTTAATAATCAAATAATTCAATTTAAATAAATTTCAAATATATCAAGTAACTTTGTTTAACCATCTATTTAATTTCACAAAGATATTTTTTTTATGACCTAAAAATTATTATTGGCTGAAATCATACATAATCAATTAAAGTTCATAACCCTTCATATATTACCAACTCATATTTACCACATTCAAGAATATCTTATTCACTTCTTTAGACCTTGACATCTTTTATGTGCACTCTTCGCACTTCTTTGGGATTGGACAGCCTCTGCACCAATATGCTCACTGGACTCAGCTGGGCTAGCACCTGGTATGGACCCTCATAGATGCAATGCAACTTCTCCTGGAATCCTCGGCTTTGGTCGGACTGCACCCGTGATCTGATGTAGACCTGCTCTCCGATGCAAAATGTATTCCCTTGGTGTCCATCCTTGTGTTGGTTGCGCTCTCTCCTCCTTCGAAGGTTGTCCACGGCCTTCTCAAACTGCTTTAGTCGGTCTTCTTCACTGAGATTTCTCTCCACCAGGTCGTTCAAGCTCCACTTGTTGGTTAACGGATCGTTTTTGGCGTGGTTAAACATTAATTCAAGTCAACTAAATCCAGTACTTTCACATGTGTTATTGTTTACGGCTAAATTCAATTCACTGATTTCTTGGTCCCATTTATTTTGTTTATTATGTGCATACATTTTTAATATGGCTTTCAAATTGCGTTAAAAGCTTTCACTTTTGTTACCCTGGGGCTGATAGGGTATAGTTGTTTTATGAATGATTCCTTTTTTAAAGAAAAATTGTCGTAAGTCTTGCGATTGAAAATAAGAGGCGTTATCTGACACTATTATTTTAGGCAGTGAGAACAAGCTGAAAATTCGATCATTTAACAATTCTTGAATCTTACTGGATCTAACTTCTTTCATGGGAAATAACCAATTAAATTTTGTGAAATCATCCACAACAATGAGCAAGTACTTGTTTTGTTTACTACTCCTAGTTAACGGTCCAAATATATCCATATATAACTTTTCCATAGGCTGCTTCGAGTAACTTGATACTACAGGTCCTTTTAAATATTGATTCGTACTTTTACATTTTTTACACAATTCACACTTTTGCACTAACTTTTTTATATCTTCATGTAGGTTAGGCCTATAAAAGTACTGGTTTATTTTTCTAAAAGTGTTAGCTATTCCAGGATGTCCACCATAGGTTGACGTGTGATAATATTCAAACACCATGTTTATTAATTCTTTGGGTAAATAAACCCTATCCTTACTTCGGTTGTTATATTTATACATTAAAATACCCTTTTTCAAAAAATATTTTTCATTGTTAGTGTTATTTCTTATACTACATAGAATCTCCATAATTTCCGGATCCTTATTCTGATATTCATATAACTGTACACATGACATAGGAAAGTCTGTTATGTTAGTTATAAACAGTCTATTGGAGCTATTCTGATTGACAATAACAGGTTCTACAGTGGGTGAAACATTGCTAATCTCTTCCTTATCTACTTCCATTGTTTGCACTACCGACTGATCATAACACTGAACTAAAATGTCTTCACTTGGAACTTCCTCTTTATTGTTGCTAAATAATCTGCTTAGATAGTCTGCTAATACGTTATCTTTACCCTTACTTATTTATACTTTGAACGGTATACTCAGAATTATTTCACACCATCTTGCTAGTTTTCCTAATTTTCTACAATGTGTTAAAATCCAAGCTAAGGCACTATTGTCACACCTCAAAGTGAATGGCTTTACTTCCAAATAACTATAAAATTTCTGTATAGAAGCTGTTACAGCTAAGCATTCCTTATGGTATATACTCATTACTTTTTCATTACTCATTACTCATTCTTGGAATAAAATGCTACTGGCTAGATATCGGTTCCCTCATACTGTAATAAATATGCTCCAACCACATTGTTATTGGCATCAGTGTGTAGAATGAACTCTTTATAATATACCATTAGGTATTTTTTATACTGGTGGATTGTTAATTATTGTATTTTTTTTTTTTTTTTATCAAAACTTTCCTGACACTTGGAATTCCATTCAAATTTAACATTTTTCTTCCTTAATTCGTTTAAAGGAGCTGCAAGTTCTGCATAATTTGGAATAAATTTAGCAAAATAACTGGACATTTCTATAAATCGACTTACAGCTTTGCTATTTGTAGGGGGTTTGATACTTAAAACTGAACTGGTGCGCTCAGGATCTATTGTAACTTGATTATGGCTGATTAGATATCCTAAAAACTTTATTTCTTTAAATACAAATTTTACTTTTTCTGGGTTAACAGTGAGGTTCCATTTATGGAGTCTTTCAGTTACTTCTTTAATATGTTGTAAATGTTAAAAGCACCCGCACTGCGGTAAGCAACACTAGCCCGGACAACCTCAGATTGTTGAATAACCTACTTAGCAACGAACACTGGGATTCAGTCATAAATAACTCTGAAGCCGAAAATAAATTCGAAAACTTTATAAATATTTTTAAATACCATTTCTCGATAGCATGTCCAGTAAAAAATAAATTGACTGGAAAGGTTAAAAATAAAATGGATTGGATCACAAAAGGCATTATTATTTCATCAAAAAAACTTAAACAACTCGATTATAGAAAAAAAACAAACAAATCAACCCAATTTTTAGAATATTGTAAACAATATAAAAAAACGTATCGCAAAACTATAAGAGCAGCAAAAGCGGCTCACCTGTATGAACGTCTGAGGAATACTGATAACGTTTCAAAAGAAGCGTGGTCATTAATAGACAGCGACAGGAGCAAAAGACCGACTTTGTTACCCGC
>JAQJVL010005595.1:0-34220 GCA_035578905.1 Stictocephala bisonia | reverse complement strand
TTACAGCTTATGAGGTGTTAAATATTTACAATATAAAATTTGTCAAATAAAATGTATATACAAGAATATAACATAATAAACCAGTCATAATTTTTATTACAGATAATACTACTATTAAATTTGATGCAGTTCCTAAATCAAGCAGCTTTTGTAAAAATTACAAAGACACTGAAAATGCTGCCGGAAATGACAAGTTCATGCAGATAAGTGCTGAATCCAAAGAAAAATTGCAAGCAAAAGAGTCCATTGATAATGGACTGTATACAAATGCTATTTTAGGTAAGTTTTAAGCTTGAAAATTGTTTTTGCTATTTGAGTAAAAAGTAATGTTCTTTGAGCAATAAGTGAACAGTGCTGAATTTATGTACAAAGTAAATCAATCATTTATTGTACCAACAAATTTACGGCTGATATCTCCAACACATACTTCAGGTATATATCTGCCTAATTTTCATATCTTTTTTGGGGGCCTTGAGACTGTTGTTAATTTTGGAAAGTGTAAAATTAGTTATAGAAATAAAATGAGCAAAATTCAAACAAATATTCCTAAAATTATTAAATATATTACAAATATTAAAAAATTAGCTATAGAAAAAAATGAGCAAAATTAAAAGAAATATTCTTAAAATTATCAACCTAATAAGAGGTTTAAAATAATGTACAAGAAAAGTTAAACAATTCTTTTAAAAAATCCACATTGTATTGCTTATTAACCCTTATCACGCCTTAAGCGTATATATGCGCATATGTTGATTTTGCTCTAAACGCCGTAAGCGCATTTACACTAAATAATTACATAAATAATATTTTCGTAATAATGTTTCTAATTTAATCCAGTAGTGCGTTTGGGTTATGGGCGGTAACTCATGAGAGACACATTATGCGACTTGCGACCTTTTGTTGGCCTTTCAATCACTATGAGACTGGTTTTTGTCTGGCAGTGTACATTTCCACTGCGCCGCCCAACGCCACAAGCGCATATACACGCAGGTACTGTCGAGCCGAGCGGTTGTCACTGTCCGCCGCCTCACCTCTTTGAAACTGTGTATTTAGTTGTTTTATCATTACTTTAGTTTAATATATGTTAGTAATTTATTAGTTTTAAGTGTTAATACGTACAAGGGCTTTCCAGAAAGTAACAGACGTTTTTGAATTGTGCGGCAGTGGGCGGGGCTACAGCCGCCATCTTGGTGAACATGGGTGAAGCATGTCAACTGTGAAAAAAATGCAGTCTATGGAATGCGGGCATACCCATTCTTAAAAAAAACCAAGAAAATGTCTCCAAACTCTGTCAGCGAGAAAGATTATGGCAACTGTTTTTTGGGATGCTAAGGGTGTGATTCTGGTTGATATTTCCTTGAACGAGGATCAACAATCAATGCAGAGAGGTATTGTGAAACATTGCAGAAGCTACGGTGAGCGATACAAAACAAGCGTAGGGGAAAATTGAGCTCAAAGATTTTGTTTTTCCACGACAATGCATGTCGGATACAGCCAATCGTACACGACAAGTCTTGGATGATTTTGATTGGGAAGTGTTTGATCATGCGCCTTATAGCCCAGATCTAGCACCAAGCGACTACCACCTCTTTCCAGCAATGAAGACTCAGCGCTTCGATAGTGACGCTGAACTTCACGCCGGCATTAATCAGTGGTTAAGATCTCAGGCGGCAGATTTCTACAAAGCTGGAATCGAAAAACTTGTGTCACGTTATGATAAATGTCTCAATTTTAACGGAGATTACGTTGAAAAATAGCCTAAAAGTGTAGCTTTTAAATATATATAATAAAATGTTCCTATTTCAGTTGATTAATTTTTTATTTCAAAACGTCTGTTACTTTCTGGATAGCCCTCGTATTAGTTTTTGTACTAGTAAATGTACTCAGTTATACATATTTTATTAATAGTAATAATATTTTGTAATGATTCATACTGTATAAGTGATCTATGCCTGAGGCTTACTTTCAAGTAAAAGTTTGCTTAGTTACATATTCATATATAAGAAAAAAAGGTAAAGTAAGCTGATACAAGTTTCAAAATTTTAGCATATTTTTTATTTTTCTGTACAGAACAATAAAAAAATGAACAACTAAAAAATTTAATTTTGATTTTTTTACAATACATTAGCGCTTAATGGAAAATAGGCGTTGTATAAATGGCGCTCTAAGGATTAAAAAATATCTTTACTCTTTTTAGAATTTCAGTATTTAACTTTTTGGTTTGAAGATGTAACATAAGAGCACATTCAAATAGGAATCAAATTCATGTTCAAACATACTGTTCTTGTGAATACTTTGAAAAGGGTAAAAAAAATTGTCTATTATTAGTTACATGCTTTTATTTTGCTTAGATTTGTGTATCGGTTTGATGAGAACATTGTTTTAGTGTCAATTGGCAAAAATAGTATAACAGAAAAATTGTTGAAGCCAAACTTTCATGCCACATAAAATTGACTTAGTCATATATTGAGTAAAGTTGATTAGTGAAGTATATTATGTAGTGTAGTCAAGTGTTACATTGTGGTTTGTTGATTCACTGCCTATGGCTTTATTAACCTATTGGCTACGTAATTAAATAAGAACAAAAACGCAAGGGCAAGTACTTTTAAAGCAAGCTAAAAATGAGCGAATTTGTTGACTAACATTACATTAGAAATATCCCACTGCTATTCAGTCATGTCGCCACACCGTTCTATAAAGTACAAGCCTGAGGCCCGTAACCGCGGAAGGATAGTTCTAATGCAATTGCACCAGTCACCATTTTACGTCCATACTGGAATTTGAACCCAGGCCTCACCATCTCTCTGGCCATAGGAGACGATGACTCTATCCACTAGACCACTGAGACAAGATGCGGCATGGACCAAAAACGGTTCAAAACAACCGCTAAGGTAGAACTCTTAGCGGGAGAATTTGGTACTGCGATTGAGTAGTATATGGCTGTAGTTCTTCCATTTGCCACTAGGTTTCCTCATTATAGATAGTCCTCTCTAGTGGAAATGTTTTCTCTCTACAATGTAAGTGATTGTTTGGTGCGTATATTCACTATTTAAACAATGATAAACAAAGGAAAATCACTGTTCGTAATTCGTAGCTGATGGGTTAAACAACTTTTCTTCTTCCCTGTTCTTTGTGTAATGTCACCAAATAACAGGGTTGCATGAACTTACTGTTCCTTTATCACTATATATTAATTGCAAATTATCTAATTAAATAATCTTTCATCTTTATAAACAGATATATATAATTTATTGCACATTATAAATATCAAGCCTTGCTTAAGTTTCTTACTGCAAGTCACAAAACTTTCATTCATTCATGTCTTATTCAGATCAAATTGATTAAGAATTAAATTTGTGTAACAAAAGCTGCATTATATGCTTTACTAACTGTACCCGCCCGCTCCGCCGGTCATAATACTGAGCTTGATTATATAATCGAAATGTGCAGCAAGCTTTTAGTTTACTTTGTATCCATTGTATATCCCATTTAAAACAGTTGATGTTATATATAATTATTTACTACTGTACTCAATTATTTTTAATTTTATAAGTTTAGCCTACCAAAATTGTATTAATTTGTTTTTATTTAACAGCTTTTAATAAAAACAAATAAATAAATCAATTAATATAGCTCCATAAGAATACCATGTGAATTTTTGAGGCCAGTGGGACGGAGTTCTGATTTCGGAGAGGAAAATCCTTTCTTAGTGAGCCTCTATGGACCAAGATAAACCTATGTACAAAATGTAAAGTCAATTGGATGTTTAGTTTTGGAGAAATTGTTATGAGTGGTAAATGGCTTTTATACACATAGATTATCTTGCTTCAAGAATTTTTATTCAAATATCATGACTTACATTCTGTTTCATAGTCAAACTATTTATTTTCAGTGCTCAATAAAGATTACATGAAAACCTGAGTTAACATTGCATGGAACCCTAAGGATGCTTTTGTTGTATATAATTTTTGTAGGTTACTTTCCTATTATTTTTAACTTTGTGTATAAGAATGGGTACAGAAACTGTAAAACTGGTCCTGAGATAAAAATAATCGTTATAAATTAATAAATGATGTTTTATTACAGATCAAATCCCTCCTAAGTCAAGTGTTCATGGTCGTATCGAACTCGAAAATGCTTTCGATAATTTGAGTTTTTTGCCAGCAAGTACTGAATCAAAAAAACCTCCAGAAGAGTGCACCACCACTGATGATGGAATTTACTCGATTTTTCCTAATTGTAAGTTTATAAGAGTGTTATTTGCTAATTCTAAATAATTTAAATTTTTTGTGATAGTCCTTCAGTGTGATTTAAATAGATATAAAACCCATTCCATACAGCAAATCGATATATTCATTGTAATTGAATTGTATCAAAGTCCAATTAATGGATGTTTGCATTCAAGTGTACTTAGATGAATAAATGTTAGCACACAGTCCAACCAATTGAAAGAGAGTGTGCATTGCATTGTACTGAGGTCAAAATCAGTAATAATAACTCCTGTTGGTGGAAGGTTGATAATATTTATGTCTTTCCTCTTATTTATTTTTGCTTAGTAACTACATTTATTATGTTTATTAGTATATTGGAGAGATACTACATCAGCAAACTTACCTTAGAAGATAAGTTCACTAACGCCAGAGTAGTAGTAACGTACACAAAAGAAACACAAAATCACACGAATTTTCTGTGCCACTGGCCCATAATACCGTGCCTGTATGGTTGGGCGGGTTGTTTAGTAACACCGTGCTTGTATGGGTGGGCGGGGAGTATAATGATTTCAATACCTCTGTACATGTGTAAGAGTATTTTCATCCGATACGTAGAGAACTTGGCTTTTATTTTTAGCACAAAACAGTTTTAGTGTAAACACACCGAGTCAGTATCCAATTACTGATATTTAAAATAATCAGATACAATTCAATCAGGGAGAGTAGCTAAAGAGTCTAAACCAAAATTTACGTATGGTAGGGAAAAACTTGTGGGATACACTTTTCTATGGAATATTCTTGTGGAATATATTTAGTTGTATAAATGAACACCCATACATGTACATTGGTATTGACCCACCCACCCGCCCATACACGTACAGTGGTATTGACCCACCCACCCACCCATACATGTACATTGGTATTGACCCACCCGCCCACCCATACACGTACAGTGGTATTGACCCACCCACCCACCCATACATGTATCTTCAGGTGAGTAAAGAGAGAGCTCACCTGAAGAAAGTGCCAGTGGCACAGAAAATTTGTGTAATTTTGTGTTTCTTTTGTGTTTGTTACTACTACTCTGGTGTTAGTGAACTTGTCTTCTAAGGTAAGTTTGCTGATCTCTCCAATTCCTGGCCTAGTGCCCTTTAACCTAACCTTAAATTATGTTTATTAATTTTACAAAACATGGAGATAGCATATGATCTTGATTTAGAAACGTCTTCTTAATGGAGTCTTGGTCTAGGAGTCAATGGATTGTCTTATTTTATTAATTTATAAAATAATTTAAAATCAGCATTTTTGTTAATTTTTTATTTATCTTTTTTTATCAATTTGTTGATAGTAAAGTTGAACTCTAAGAAAATGAAAACCTAATATTTTTTTAATCAAGCGCTATTTGTAAATTTTGAGGGTTTTTATTTTGTTTTGGTAAGGTTAAGTAAATTATGTCAATTTCCATAGGTTTCAACAAAAATGTTGTATAATTCGTGGGATTACTTTTTGCTGGAGGGAAAACAAAGCATTTTCTTTGTTTTTAATGCAATAAGCAACAAAGACAGTGACCAGAGAAAGAATTTATCTTTCATATGTGTGAAGTGCAAATAAGGTACACAAAATCATATCCTATTCATTAATGCTATATTAAAGTTTTTTTATCTTATCTGAATTATTTTATATTTTTATAACATTTCTTTTTAGTACATCGTTTAATATTTTCATGATAGTTATAGCCCTAAGTAGTAGAAAATTACTGCAGTGTTTTATTTTAAAGTTACCACTCAAAGTTTTGCAAGGAAAGTTAGTTTTATACAAATTTGTTGAGATTAATTTTTACTTTATTGTTACACACACAATTTTTGTTTTAAATTATTCAACATTATAATCTATATTACATAATAAAAGGGCAAACAGATTGGTTGTTAGTACTATTGATAAAGTAAGTATTTGCTGGCATGGTGGCTCAGTGGCTAAGGCTTCGGAGTGCAGAAGGCAAGTTCCAAGGTTCGAACCCCCAACTAAGTCAACAGTCTGTACTTCACTCATTGAATAAAGATCATGCTTTGGCCTGAACGCCCATGTGAACTGGCGAGTGGTAATGTTTTAAAAATAAATAATATTCTAAAAAATACTAACTAACCCCTGCACCGCCGATGTCCGTACAGTACAGACGCATAGTATTTCATGTTTTACTGGCTTAATAATGAACCAAAACCTCCAAAATTAATGTCAATAACATTGGAATATATTATTTAATAGAGTTCATTGTTTAACTCGCAATATTATTTCGAACGTATTTGGAAAAAACATATAGTGAACCAGAAGACAGCTGATACAAGTTATTCCTCAGTGTTCATTGTTGGCATTTGTATTTATTTTTTTATATTAATCATAAATAATGAACTTCTTTTTTCTTCTTGTATATTGTGTTTCTGTCAATATGGAAGAATTTTAGAACCTAATTTTGAGCAAAAAATATTTCTTGAACTTTTAATGAGTTATTATGGTAAAAGTGGCAAGATCAGAGAGTTTGTCAACAAATGGAAGATTTGTTATATCTACCTTTCTAATTATAATAAGTTTGTGGTTTTTTCACCCTAGACAACAAATCGTTATATATAATATGTGAAACCGTTTTTTGTCAGCACAACTTCTCTCTTATTTATTCATAAATTTTAACGATTAAGGTGTCAAAAATTTGCCTCTATTCGTAGTTTTGCAATAAGGTGTCAACTGTTCAATATTTTTACCATGAAGGGTACAGGAAGCCCTCAAAGTACGATTTTTGGCCATAAGAATAACATGGAGAGGGATTTAAATTAGTCAAAAAGCAGCAGCTATTCAAATGATTTAAAAAATGATTTAAACGTAATTTAAACAGTTGTTAGAACGTACACAATGATGTTTATAGTATTGAGAAGGTTAATGGATCCTAATCTCAGTAATAAGATTGGGTGTTTGTATTTAAACTGTAAATAAGTTGAAACTCAAGTGCAATGTTTGAGCTACTAGAAATAAATGTACATACTGTATTATGATTTTACTTAATATAGTTTAACCACTAATATTTGTTGTCAAAAGTTGTATTCTGAGGTGTCACGTGTGCAGTGAGGGAAGGTGTTGGCACGCGAAGCGTGCAGGGGTTTCCCCTAGTATATGTAGAATAAGAAAAACAAACACCAATTTAGCTATGAATTTTTTGTCAACCATTTATATAGGTTCACAGTTGAAAACAAAATTTATTTTCAAAAAACCTTTTTTCTTATTTTTACAAAGTAATTATTGTAAATATGACAAGATGTTATTTTTCAGTATTCTCTTATAGGTACGTTCAATTACAAGAAAAAAAAAAAAAAAAACAAAAAAAAACAAAAATTATTTGGATATCTTCAAAAATAAGAATCATAAAAGCTTACATTTTGTTCAAAAATTCCCTGGTGGTTTATACACGTCGAAATGCTGTGGACCCTGGTGGTGAAGGGGTTAATAAAATAAAAATATTTCGTTATAATACTAATTGTATTTGAAATTATTTAAAAAATTTTAGATAGTAAATACATAACAACTAACTATAAGGGGAAAAAATCAAAACAAGTTTCAGATCCCTAATGAGATAACACTGTAATTTTAATGTAAAATTCTACAAAATTGCTTATTTTTCCCTGGCAGTTTAGGGACAGGCACACCTAAGCAGCCTGGTAGGCAGGGGTAGGACTCACCAGAGTAGCCTGGCAGTAAAAGGTATAAATGTATGTATAAACGTAGGCCTGTATTCTTGAGAGTGAAGATAGACATTGTTGTAGTATTGAGGACTGCTCACTATATGTAAAATGAACGAAAGTTACATACAGCAGGCTGTCTTAAAAGACTGAGAAGACTAGTTGAATCAGCTAATAAATTTTGTTCGAATTTAAAGAAGAGGGCCTTATTTTGTCACTAATCAAAGACCGACAAATAATTTCATTTATGTTTCAGGTATTCAAGAACTAGTTGAAAAACAAGTTATTGAACAATTCGATTACTATATGGATCCTAAGAAGAATCGTGGAAAAGGTAAGGTAGTTTCTACTCCAATTTTTAGTTTTTAAAGAATAATTTACGACAGGAAAGTAATTAAACTACACACACCCACCTATATACATACTGAGTTGATCACCATCCCAACAACCCATACACTTAGCACGTGCATGGGTGGGTGGGTCATCACAATTGTTTGTGAAATGGTTCCAGTTGGCAGAGGCTGGGTGCACCCTCGGAGGAGTGGGGACATGTTTAAAAGTGCTAACAAATCACATGTCCACAATTTTGTGTCGTCTAATTGTGTAATGCTCACTTGTCTGATATTGTTCTCTGCAGCTTCAGCTAAGAACATACATTGTTGGTATAGTTCAGTCATTGTCAATACTATCAAATCTGTAGCTAACTTAACACAATTTTTGATAAAAATACAATATTCCATTTTATGGTCCCAACAAAATTTAAATGGTTGTAATTTTATAAGTAATTTAAAATGATTTATTTTAGTATCAAGGTTAAATTCACTATTTCACACTACATTTTTAGGATGCTGAAGATGAATTTAGTAGTGAATTAAAAGTTCACTTTCAAAACAGTGTCAAAATTAGAACATGATTAAACATGATTTATTTGTAATCGTCAATTAATTACTTCTTTGCAATCTTTGGCGATGGAAGGAATGACTCTTGTATTATTACTTTTTATTAGTATATTAGGAGAGATATGACATCATTAAACTCACCTAAGAAGACAATTCCACTAACACCTTGTAGTAGTAAACAAATACAGGAACAACACAGGCTTCACACATTTTCTGTGCCACTCAGAAGAAGGAACATTTGTATACCTGTAATTTGATTAGTTAGAGAGAAGTTTGTCATAAGAAGCATTGCATTTATATGGGAGTACACTAACTCCAGTACTAGAATCCAAAACAGCTGATAGAGATACAAAATTTATAATTGGATGAGAAATCTATGTACGCATTTTAGTTTTTTAAGTTAGATCATAAGTTTAATTAAGTACAATAAAACTGTTCATAATTCATTGTTTATCATTCATATTGATTCAAATTAACCACTTTTAATAATTGTAACATGTTACGTATTCCATAATCAATAGCAGAAATACACAATATTTTCTATTGACTTGTGCTTTAGCTCAACTAAAACAAGCTAATTGTTTGGTTCAAGAAATTCTTTTTTGTATACTTACCAGTTATTAAGGTGATGTCATTGCTGTACTTTAAGTATATGTAAATAAAGAAATTTTGACTTTGACTTTGTCAAGATGTGGGTGAGGTGGGTTTTGTTTGTGGAGTCTTTGTTGCTAAGGTCTACTGCCCCTTAGAAAGGACCATTTATTAATAGCCCAATATCTAAAGCATTAAAGCACCCGTAGCTTATCGTGGATCCAAACCATTTAGCAGTGGCCTGATACTCAGTTCTGTGGTCTCCTTACCACCATCTAACATGGCCACCCCAAATTGTCTAATAGTGTCCACACTGATACTAACCATTAATCAAACACCTTATTGGTATTGAGAGGATTTAAAATAGAACATATTGTCTATCATTCAATTATCAATTACAGTGGAACTCCAACTATCAGAATTTCCAACTATCCGAATCGTTTTCAGAATGTTATAAAAAATCTTGCAACCTTCAGTTTTTTAATTTTGTTCTTAAAAACAAATAAATAAAACTAAAAGCTAAACAACGAAGAGTAGTGTTTTTAATCCTTCAAAAGATAAATCATACATATATGTATCACAATAAATAACACATAATATGCCTAAAAAAATACTATACACTGTAACACCGTCTTAAAAAAACAAATCCATATTCTGCCAGAGAACATATGCAAAACAGGAAACACAGTATTGTCTACACACGTTATTGTCCTTCTCTCTGACAAGTGGATGCGCGATCTGGCTGCATGAAAACAGATGAAGACAGTCAAATATACAAAGCATATTTAACTAAGATGATTGACAAGCAATAACATTTGTTTACAGGACGGTACATACACACTATAGTTCACTGTGGTATGTAATTAAACCGTTATTAATTATTTAATAAATGCCCTTTCTCATTTAAAATATTGTTTTGTATCCCATTTCAACATACATGCATTTAATTACATGCAGTAATTAAATAAAATGGGCTGCTTTTAGACAAAAACCGGATTATCCGAATATTTGATTATCCAAATAGGGTCTGTTCTCAATTGATTTGGATAGTTGGAGTTCTACTGTACTTAAGCTCCACAACACTTATCCCCTGAGTACAGCACTGGCAGTTAACCACTTGCTGTTCATTTTTAATTGTGCTATTAATGAAACTTTCTAAGGAATCGTCAGTCTTAGTTTGTAACAATGACTACATTCGCTTATCTACACTGATAAATCAAAATCTGTATTCGCCTATATCTTGACGATCAGCATCTTAAGAGTAAATAAATAAGTTAGCTCCACACCAATAAACATGCAAGCCTGTTCAAGTGAGTTGCATCTTGCACAGCTTAGATAATCACTTAAACATGTTTACTAAAATCATGAACTAAAAGAGGCCATTTTATATATATATATATATCCTCTCAAAAATGCTTTTTCAAGGTTAGGTTTAAAAATATTTGTCAAAACTTAACTAATGAAATATATTTTGAAACCATATAATTGATACAATATTTTTGTTTTGTAATGGCCATTTTCAGAGTTCATGAATATCTTTAAGCACACACTCTTGCATAGCAGGAGCACTTAATCTACTGGATATAGGTTGTTGCGTTGATGATGGATGGCTGGGCTGTCTTGAAGAGGTGCTAGACTGTGTTGATTTATTGTTTATGATTTTTCAAAGTTTTGCTAGTAAATATGACACATACTTTTTGTTTCTCTTATGAGCAATATTATACTTCTACCGCACTGTTTTTCCTTTATGCATATATTCGCATAGACATTATCAACAAACAAGTATTTCTACATTATTTAATACCAACGCTACTATTTACTTAGCTTATTTATACACTCATCAGTATATAAATATTTCATCTTGAAAAATATGGTGCATTATTTATTATTCTTGTTTTAAGCCTAAATATCTACAGGCAGCGGATCCTTTTCTCTTTGATCTGTGGATAGATGGCTGATCCCAACTGAATATAGAAAATTTTTGGTTAAATCATGAACAGCTGTTTAACCCACATATCTAAGTTTATACATGCAAGGTTTCCTTCCTGCAAATATTAATTGATTAAAAGAATAGTTTTATGCATATCTTTTCTATTCATTATACTGGAATGAATTAAATAAGACCATTTAAAAAATATTAATCAAACTTTATTAAAATTATTCTGTTTTTGCAGAAAAGAGGCTCTTTGAAAGAAAAGTTCTTTGAGGACACATTGGAGACCAAAGAAGGTAATTATTTATTATTATTATTAATTTTCTAGCATGTTATGTTATAATTATTGTTTGGTAATTACTTCACAACACAATAACAAACATAATATTGATTAAAGTATTCTGCTGTCAGACAATATCGCGGTGGTTGTTGGTTAACAACTTCTGCCATCCTCTACCATAGGAAAAGCCAAAAAGAATTCTGTCTAGCAACTGTAAAAGTGGTTTTGATTATCAAGTAAATAAATTAAAGATTATGTTTAAATTATATTACTATCAAATGGTCACTATTGCGTAAAAAGTAAAACATGAATAGAAACAGTGGAATTTATGTTTGTAAAAACAAATGAACAAATCAACAAACTGATATCATATTGTATAATTCTAAAATATATATATATATATATATTTTGGTTGCTATGCGCATTTATTCTGAAAGCATGATAAATGTTACTTTGTATTTTATGTTTAGCATGACATGAAATTTACTCCAATCCTTTTACAAATTATATTCTGTGTACAGCAGCGCATGCTTAAATACTATAAAATGTTTTTAAATATTAGTAGGTTTTGTGAATATTTGATTGCAGTAGATATAAGTAATGATGAGCCGAAATATAATAGAAGCTTTACTTTTGTAGAGGGAGAACACGAAATTGTATTTGGTTTAATAATGCAAGTAGCTAAATGACAATTTTGAATTACAGATTAGTACTTATTTATATTGTTAATTAATTGCATTCGTAATTTTCTTTTTATTTATAATATACACACATATTTTGTATGCATGATTAAGGTTAGCTCATAGTTTAGTTTAGCATTCATTTTGTTTTCAACTCCTTATTGAAAAATATTCGTTTCAAAATACTTAAACGCATGTTCAATAAAAGTAAAAAATGGGTATTAATAAGTGTTATAAATATATAAATTATGGTAGATAAAATTATATGTATGCAGCAAAAAAATGATATAGAAAGTTTTTTTGTTGAGGCAGAAGAAAATGGTTTGTTTAGTTTAATGTACACCAATATTAGGAGCTTAAGAAAAAACTTTAATAATTTTCTAGCTGAATTTAGTCAAATTAAAAGTAAAGTAGATTTTATAGTCTTTAGCGAAATTTGGATTAAAAATGATGAAATTGATCTGTATAAAATTCCCGATTACAATATGTTTGCCAAATGTAATGAGAACTATAGGGCAGGCGGCGTATTGTGTTATGTACATAAAGACATTTGTGTCACGCAAACAGACGTTCGTATGGTTACGGCTGATTGTTTGCTTCTAAACATCAGAATAAGGAATACTTATTTCACATTATATGCTATCTATAGATTCAATTTTGGTTCAGAATACGACTTTATTAGAGAGTTAGACATTCAACTTTCTGATTGTCAGCAAAATATTATTTATTTAGGTGATATTAATATTAATATTTTAGAAAATAATTTAATTACTCAAAATTACATGAATGTATTAAGTAGCCATAGTTTTGTTTCAATTATTAACAGTCCAACTAGAATAACTAATGTGTCCAAATCTTTGATAGATCACATGTTTATTAAAAATAATAATTTAAAATGTTTTAAATCATCTGTGTTCGATATAGGGCTTACAGATCATTGTATATTAGGATTAAATTGTTTTAGTAGGAATAAATTCAAAACTAAAATCTCTGAGTCAAAAGATCTCACTTCCAATGATCAGTTTACTATAAATTATAATAAGCTTAGAGAGAGGCTGAAGAAAGTTGATTGGACGCAATGTTATGTACTGAATGACCTTAATTTATGTTACAATAAGTTTAGTGAGATATTAACATCATGTATTGATTCATGTAAGACTCCTATTATACATTCTAAGTTAAGTAAAGCGAAGTCTATTTCACCATGGATGAATGTTAATTTGCTAAATAGGCTAAAAAGAAGAAGAAACCTATATACATTGTATAAAAAACGTCCTTACGATGTAACTTTTAAGCATTATTATAAAACATTTACCGATAAATTAAAAAGTGATATTAACTTAAGGAAACAGGATTATTATAGTAGGAAGATAAATGGTTGCAACGGCGATTCAGCTCAATGCTGGAAAATTATAAATAATCTGAGTGGAACAGGAAAAAGTAGAACGGTAGACAAAATTGAATTGGATGGCGGAGAAATTGTGTCAGATGCTACTCAAGTAGCTGAGGCAATTAATTCTTATCTTATCTCGGCCAAAGGTCAAACCCACCTGCACACTCACACTGACCAACTGCCTCCAGTCCAGCCTAATCCGTATTCCATCTTTATAAATCCTACAAACAATTTAGAAATAATACAAACAATAAAAAAAATTAAAAATAAAAAATCAAGTGGTTTTGATAAATTTTTGGTAGATTGTGTTAAAAATATCTCGAATGAAATAGCTTCCGTATTGACATACATAGTTAACTTAACCCTTAAAGCGCTGAATAAAATTTGGCCTAAGTCTCAATAGCGTGCATATAACTTTATTTTTTTAATTTTATTTTTTTCAAAAGTTTAATTTATTTTCCACTTAATGGACCTTTAAGTAATAAAAAATAGCCATTTCATAAAAATTTATTTAATTTTACATTTTGTAATATGACATAATAATTAAAACAATTTTATGGAATACGCTGCTATATATTCAGTTAGTACAATAACTTTAGTCTAAATTTAAACAATATAAAATAAAATGAAAAACAATCTCATTATATGTTATCAAATAAACTATAATACAGTAATGGAATTAGTTAGTAGTTTTGGACAGTATGATACACTTCAAAACATCCGTCAGGGTGAAGTGTGGGATGTTCCGTGCAAGTCTACAACAACGACGTAGAAACAAAAACTCAACAATAAAATGAAACAAACCAACCAAAGAATAACTACAACGCTGTAAACAAAAGCTTAGTGATGTCAACTAGACAGACTCTTGGCTGTGACTGGCGACACTGGCACTGGCAGGCAAACTGTCTAGCGAGATCCGGTTATATCCGCATTCCGCGCTATGCGTCAGTCGTCACGGCAACGAAAATATCATAACAGCTGTTTCTAACTTCCTGTTGTGTGAAATTAAACCAGCTTGCATCCGGTTGGCTATAAATAAGCATTTAAAGGCTTTTGTACCCATTTCTGGTTATGTAGTGTACTATTAAATAAAAATAACCTAAAAAATACATCAATACGGATATGTCAGTATGCCGCGTTTAGAGCTATTTTCATTGTACTGATATATCCGTATGCCGCGTGATAAGGGTTAAGTTTTGAGAAAGGAATTTTCCCGGAACAACTTAAATTAAGTATAGTTGTTCCATTATTTAAAAAGGAATCATCCTATAAATTAGATAATCTAAGGCCTATAAGTTTGTTATCTGTTTTTTCAAAAATAATTGAGAAATTAATGAAATGTAGATTAGTAAGTTATTTGGATAGAATGCAATTTTTTAGTCCTTCCCAGTTTGGTTTTAGAAAAGGAAAATCAACCGAAGAGGCAATATTGGTAATTACTGAAAAAATTTATTTTAGTATGAATAGAAAAGAAAAAGCAATTGGTTTATTTGTAGACTTCAAAAAAGCTTTCGATTTTGTAGATCATGATATCTTGTTAGGAAAGTTAGAGCACGCAGGAATAAGAGGAAATGCCCTCAGCTGGTTCAGGAGTTTTTTGAGCAATAGAATACAACATGTTAAGATTAATAATAAGTTTAGTAACCCTCTCACAGTTAAGGCCGGAGTACCCCAAGGGTCGGTGACCTCATCAATATTATTCTTGGTTTTTATTAACGACTTGTTACAAATACCATTTAATGGGGAAATATGTGCATTCGCAGATGACATTGCGTTGTTTTATTCATTCACGGATACCGTCAGAGCTGGGCAAAATATTATGGAAGATCTAAATGCTTTAAAAGAATGGTGTTTAAAAAATAAAATGCAAGTTAATGTAAGTAAAACGAAATTTGTAAACTTCAGTCACATAAGTTTTGATTTTCCCTCAGACTTTATATACCATACAGATAATTGTAGTGAAAATCATTTAAAATGTCAAAAAGTAGAAAAGGCTAAATACTTTAAATACCTTGGAATTTTATTGGATGAACATCTAAATTGGATAAAGCATTTGGAAACTCTACAAAATAAAACAAAAATAATGATAAGAAAATTTTACTATTTAAGGAATTTTTGTGACGAAATGACTATGAAAACTCTTTATTTTGCTCTTATACATTCGAGACTCCAGTACGGAATACAGTGTTGGGGAAGTGCTAGCAAGACTCACATTTTAAAAATCAGAAAAACACAAAATCATATAATTAGAATAATTACAAATAAAAATCGCAGAGAGAGTTCTTTTCCATTATATTATACATTAAAAATTTTCCTGATACAACACCTTTTTGTCTATAAAGTTTTAAGATTGTTTTATGTCAAAAGTGGTAATACTGGCACTACAAATTTATTACATAATACGAGGAGTGGGGCAAGTAGAATATTTAAACTCCCTAAAGTCTCAAAAAGTGTTTTTAAACAATCTTTTCATTATATTGGACCTAAATATTTTAATCAATTACCACATGACATAAAAAGTAGTACAAATTTGAAATTTTTTTCTATGAATTTGAAGAATTGGCTATTTACGAAACAAGATCTAGACTATTTGGATTTTTGTTTAATATAAATACTGACACTTCTTGCAGTGAATATGGTTTCTTGTTATTTTAGTCCTGTAATGTATGTTATATAAGAAATTTTAAGTTAAGTAGCAATAAATATAGTGTAAGATGAATTTAAGATAACTTTTAAGTGTTTAATGCGCCACAGAGAGTTTTATTTTTATAATGTAGAAGCTGGACTCATGTTCCATGTTTGTAATATGTTTTTATTAAGTAATATTTTGTGTTTTTTTAGTATTTTGTAAATAATTTTGTACTGGCCACAAATACTTGTAAGTGTGGTCATTTTTTTCCGAGCCGAATTATTGTTTTTTATATTTGTAAAAATGAATGGAAAAATAAATCATTATTATCATATATATAATTCTCTGCTGTCCTGGTCTGGGATCCTGAGAATGTTTCTTGATGTTCCTATATTCTGTTTGGTGAGTTGAAAGTGAGGCTCCGTTTAAACTTTCGCTGTAACAAGGGCGCTGGCCAATAAAAACAGGGTGTCCACGTGGACTCTTGATTTACATAATAACTGATTCATCAGCATTCTCAGTCAGCAGTCAGTCAGTCAGGCCAGATAGAAAGGACAGTTCATCACTACAACAGCATATGAATGCCTGTGAATCGGCCTAGGCCTACAGCCTAGTGTCAGACCGGCAGTAAGCTTCACTCTCAACACTTGCAAAATAGAATATAGCTGTAGACAGTTGAGCCCTTCACACTCCTATGTTAGGGTGTTTATCCCGAGGAGTCTTCAGGAGTGCTCTGCAAAGCTTTGGAATCCTGCAAAGTCCTTTGGACTTTGTTCTGTTCCTATCTTTGGTATAAAAGAATCTTCAGCCATGCCTAAGTAGAAGCCATCTTATCTCAGTAGGAAGTAAGTGTCGAGTTTACTCTGGTAGAATTAAAATGATTCTTCCTGGACTGTATTTTATTCCCAACTATCTTCATGGACTGTCCAGTTTTTCACAAGATCTTCTTTTCTAACTGATCTTCCCTTTGCTTTGGTGATCACACACTTTCCTAACTGATCTTCCCTTTGCTTTGGTGATCACACACTTTTTTCACTCTTACTATTATTATTTACCTCACCAAAATCCCCTTCTCTCTCTCCATAAATATCAACCACTTTTCCTAGTAATGCCTTCTTATGTGATTCATCATTATTTTCTCTGAAATCGGCTCTACCAAAAGACATGTGATCTAGTCAACACACGTGGGGATGACTGAATACTGGCCAATCAACATTATAATTGTGATGATGATTGCTTTTGAATTTATCTGTGAACCTTTTGAATTTTCATTGCTATCTTTGCTAATATCTGTTCTTCAGTATTCTTCTTTGGTTTACTGTTCTTTATGTAAATCCTTACGTGGACACCCTTCATATTTTCTATTCTGACTTTAACAACAAATTCAAAATTTTTTTCAATTTGGGTGTAGCTAAACAAATGTAATGATTTCGTACTCCTCAAAAATAGTCATCAAGGGACATTAAGATGGTTAAAAATACACTTTTGACTTTTGAAAATTGCTCTTGTCTTTTTTATTGGTTCTTAATAACTAATCTTTTTTAATTCTATGTTACTGAACAGTCTAAATTTACGCTCTATTCAGTATTTTGTTATGCCAGAAGGAGATTATTTAATGAATTCAAATTTAATATGAAACTGATAATTAGTGCCTTATAAAATTCAGTATCCAAATAATAGAGTAAAATATCAGCTGAATACTATAGCCTTATAAAGACTTCTAATTAAATTACAAGTGTTATTTTAATTTAGTCTTAAAATTACTACCTCTTTCTAATAAATCTATATATATTATAATTTCTAAAGTACTTTTTTTGTCGGTACGCCATAACTTCCTTAATTCTTCACCAATTTTCATAAATGAGGTGTCATTTTAAAGCTTTTTTTACCCACTACTTGATGAAAATATACAAATTTCTCATTTTCCAATAGTTTTTTGGAAAAACGACCTATTATATCATTCTGCAAGTAATTTAAACTTGAAATGTTTATTTACATTATTCGATCAGCTGTAACATGTGAATTAAATAAATCAAAACAAACAGCTGTAGCATGTGAATTAAATAAATCAAAACAAACAGCTGTAACATGTGAATTAAATAAATCAAAACAAACAAATATTTATTTCTCAAATCCGATTGATTTGTTTTTGCTACATTTACGACGACGAACAACACTTAGTCCAAACTCAAAGGTAAGTAGTACATAGATTCTTTAGCTTTTATATTATTTCTTTATTTACTAGATAGCCTTCATTTTGACAAACCTACCAACCATTCTATGTTTATTTAAGAATTCCATCTTCAATCATAATCTATTATCTTCTTTTCTTTATTATAGGTTTCAATGTTACTTCCAATATTGTATGAGTACAATCTCAAAAAATTACTTTCCATTTGACCTGGTTACAATTATTGGTTTACATTTCGTTTTGGGTCTCAGCTACAAATGATATCAAGTGCAATAGGACATCGCCGAGGCAGACCACCATGGAGAGGAAGGGCACAACCCCTAACCCGTGACTGGGCTAACAGAAGGAGATATGCTGGAGAAAGTGAAGAGCAACGTCAAGAACGACTTGACAGGGATAGACTGGCACAACGGAATCGCAGGCAGAACAGGCTGCATTCACACCAACAACAGCGCCTGGAGAATAACTATGTGTCAATGCCTTACTTACAACAGCTAAATATGAACGTCACGTCAAGGCGACAGATACAAAAACTGCCTAAAACTTATTGTTCTGCTCGGCTTTTCCCAAAAGACTATGAAGTGCAAACTCACTCGGTTGGTGAGATGGACAAAATATGTGTTCATTGTTCAGCAAAATTTTTTGCAGGTGAGATTGATGCCGATACAGCAACTATGTGCTGTCATAAAGGTAAGGTTAGTTCACCACCTATTCAAGTTTGTGATGAGTTAAAAGCACGCATAGAGCAAAATAATGCTGATACAAAAAAACTATCTTGAAAATATTAGACAATTTAACAATGCTCTAGCCTTTGCTTCGGTCCAAGTTAGCTCTGTTCACATTTCTGGTAGAGGGCCTTTTTGTTTTAAAGTACATGGAAAAATGTACATACGATAGGAAGTTTACAACCTCCTCCAGGAGTTGCCCCATCTTATGCTGGCCTTTTCGTATTAGATTTTGATATTAGATATTAGATTTTCGTATTGCCTTACAGCATCGTACCGACAATGAAGCGAATAGGAACTGTCGCAGAGAATTAATGTCACGCCTGCAAGCAATGCTTGATAGGCACAACCCTTATGCTCAGTTGTTCAAATATCTCAAAAACCTAGACACCTCTGCACCAGAATTAATAATACAGTTCATGACAACCAATGCCTTCCATCCTGGAAGATCAAATGCACCTGCAGTTAGTGAGGTTGCTGCTGTTTTTGTCACAAATGATGGAACGCCTCCAGGTAAGGTTGACTTTGTCATGTACTCCAAAACAACTGGTGCACTTACCAAGATCTCATACTTAAATCCTCACTGTGATCCGTTATGCTACCCGTTGCTTTTCCCACTTGGTGATTCAGGTTGGACTACAAGTCTGCAGAATGTCTCAATTCATGCTACTGCCTCGCGGACAGCCACAACCCAGTTACAGTATTATTGATATCGTTTGACAGTGAGGGATTGTTTCAGTATATTGCATGCTTCAGGAAAATTATTCCAGCAATATATTGTAGACAGTTATGTAAAAGTGGAGGGTTCGAGGTTGGCATTTATCAGATCTCATCAAAAAGAGTTGCGGGCTGATACGTACAAAGGTTTAATGGACTACCTTCATGCTGATTCTCAACATAGAGGCGCGATTGCTGGAATTCCTGTAGTTCTTCCATCTAATTACATTGGCAGCCCCTGCAATATGCTTCAAAACTATCAAGACTCAATGACTATGGTTGCCCGATTTGGCAAACCAGATGTATTTGTAACAGTCACGTGTAATCCAAAATGGCCTGAAATCACCTCTCAACTTAAGCCATATGAGAAAGTTGAACATAGACCTGACTTGGTAACAAGAGTTTCACCTAAAATTACAAGCAATCTTTGATCTATTGAAAAAACATGTGTTTGGCGTAGTCATTGCCTATGTCGCGGTTGTTGAGTTTCAAAAACGGGGCCTTCCTCATTGTCACATCTTGCTTATTTTGGCTGATGCAGATAAATTGCGTTCTCCAGAAGATGTAGACTCTTTGATCTGTGCTGAAATTCCCGATAAAGACACCGACCCCGGCCTTTTTAAAGTCATTCAAGAAAGTATGGTACACGGACCATGCGGTTATATCAACCAGAATAGCCCTTGCATGAAAGAGGGAACCTGTACCAAAGGTTTTCCTAAAGATTTTCAAAGTGAAACAAATATAAACGTCAATGGCTATCCAATTTATAGGAGATGTGATGACGGCATTACAATGACTGTACGAGCGCTTGATATTGATAATCGATGGATTGTGCCATACAACAGATTGCTTAGTAGGAAATACGATGCTCACATTAATGTGGAACATTGCGCTTCAATTAAATCTGTCAAATATCTTTATAAATATGTGTACAAGGTTTATGACTGTGCTGCGTTACATGTGACCTCCAATGATGAAGTGCAACAATGCATCAACTTTGACGAAATCGATAACTTCTTGAGCTGCCGATATGTGAGCCCCCCTGAGGCGATGTGGCACATACTTGAACGGAAGCTTTTCCATCGATCTCACACTATCGAGCGACTCCCTGTCCATTTACCGGAAGGACAATTACTCTTCTTTCAAGCTGGAGAAGAAAATGATGTCAACTTTGAGCGTACCTCCAAACTTATGGGGTTTTATATATTGTGTCAAACCAATATTGCTGCACGCGCATACCTTTACTACGAGATTCTTGAACACTACGTGTGGACCAACGGCCAATAGAACGTCCGCAAGAATAAGACCAAATGCATTGGACGAATTTTCACCGTAAGTCCCTCTGATATTGAACGCTATTATCTGTGAGTACTACTTCTCCACGTTAGAGGCCCACTGTCGTTTGAGGACATTCGGACGGTAGATGGAAATCTATGCAATTCCTTTCAAGAAGCTGCAGAAAAACTCCACCTGGTGGTCAACGACGCTGAGTGGAAAGATTGTCTGCTTGAAGCTGCCGGACACCAGATGCAAATTCAATTGAGATGGCATTTTGCAACAATCTGTATTTTCTGCTCTCCAGCTAACATACCGGAGCTATGGGAGACTTTTAAAGACGCACTTAGCGAAGATTTCCTAATGCAACACATGCACATACAAGCTTACAACCTGACGCTGCAGCAGCTAGAAGAAATGTTTACTCAGCATGGTAGAAACTGTGAAGGTTTCCATCTGCCGATGCCAGTTGTTACCTTGGAACAAACTACAAAAACCCTCTAGAACATACAAGAAGAGCAAGCAAACGGAACAACAGCTTACGGAAATCTAAATGATGAACAAAAGGCCATTACTGATGAGGTACTTCATTCAGTACGAAACAAAATTCCAAATTCTTACTTCATTGACGGTCCTGGAGGTTCTGGTAAAACCTTCGTCTACAAAACGCTATGCCATATTTTGCGCGGAGAGAGCAAAGTTGTACTCCCAGTAGCGTGGACAGGAATTGCTGCACAGCTTCTACCAGGTGCCTCACATTCTCTCTTCAAACTACCAGTACCCATTTTAGACACGTCTGTCTCATCAATTCGCACTCACACCAAGGACGCGCAACTTCTGCGTCAAGCAGACCTCATCATCTGGGATGAGGTGTCCATGGTTCCGAAAGAGACACTCGGCGTAGTTGATAGACTCCTACGAGACATAATGAATAACGACCTACCTTATGGAGGAAAAATTATTGTCTTTGGAGGCGACTTCCGACAAGTTTTGCCAGTACTTAGACACGGCGCTAGAACAGCCATTGTCGAACGTTCAGTTAAACGGTCTCCATTGTGGGCTCATGTAAAAACTCGCAAATTAACGAAAAACATGAGAGCAAATGACGACCAAGTTTTCACAGAATGGTTACTAAAATTAGGGAATGGTGATTTAGAATTTGTTCCAGAGTACCCCAACCAAGCAATCGCAATTCCAAAACATTGCCACATTGACTACAACAGGCTCATTTCCAAAGTTTTTGATGTCAACGAAATCAATGAATCCAATGTCAACCAATTGTATTCATCAGCCATATTATGTCCAAAAAAATGACAATTGTACCACAATCAATGATTATGTTGTTTCAAATATGTTACCTGGAGATGAAAAAGTTTATCTAAGTTCTGATTCTGTTCTCTGCGAAGAAACGGAAAATGCTCAGGTGTATCCATTGGAATTTTTGAATTCATTAAGCCCTTCAGGGTTGCCACCACATAAACTGATAATAAAAAAGAACGCCATCATCATGTTGATTAGAAATCTAAACGCTAAGCAGGGCTTAATTAATGGCGCAAGATTGCTTGTAACTCACTTGGGCAACCACACTAGCACAGCAAAATTGATCGATTCTGGTCAAACTGTCATTATACCACGCATTAACCTAACACCTTCTGATCCTACTGTGCCTTTCAAACTGACTCGGACGCAATATCCCATCAAAGTTGCATTCGCCATGACTATTAATAAGGCACAGGGACAGACTCTAACAAAGGCAGGATTGTTCTTGCCAGACCCTGTTTTTTCACATGGTCAATTGTATGTGGCATTATCCAGGGTGCGCTCTTTCAGTGACATCTATATATGTGTCAAAGAAACCCACCAACAAACAATCACCGATGACCACATAATCACATCAAACATAGTGTTTAAAGAGGTACTTTGAATTTGTAAATATGCTGTTAATTTGTAAATAACTTAACCTAACATTTATAAAATAAATTATATTAAATTTAAACTCACATATTTTATTTCTTCTTTAATCCATATTTACATTAGGTTAAATTGCACTCTAACTATGTGTTACTAACTATACTGTGTGCACTTTAATTAAGAGGGATTTAAAGAGAATACAGTGCGAATGCTTCGCACGGGTCGGCTAGTGATATCTTATTCATGGTTTTGAACGGTGCTTGGAAATTGCAGTTAGCCTACCATATTACTTTTAGTTGAAAGATTTTTAATGTTTGTTGATTCTTGTAATAACTAGTTTTACATAATATTTAGTAAAAAAGTTCTCAAAATAACAACTGGTGAGAGAATGTTTTATCTGCCTTAAAATAATTTTGAATGTAACAAATTTGGGGTTTTATGAAACAATTACAACTTTAATTAACCACCAAGTTTGACGGAGTAACATTTAAGACCCCTCTAATTTGTGCAATTTTCCTCTTTTTAATACCTTTAAAATGAGGTGCCACTTGTTAGGGGTTCCTATTTAAACAATTCATCCCTAAACTACTCCATTTTTCCATACAAAAAAAACTCCTCATTTGGTCATATGAACGAAGTAAATTACTTCATCTTTATTCATAAAAAAGTTAATGGGGACAGGACTTTTAAGACACCCTGTAAAAGTCCTAAGACATTACATTACAAACAAACATTACTAATGGTGGAGGGGGGAGTTAAACTAAAAGTGTTATTTGCCTATTTTTATTTCGGACATTTAGACACATAATAACTATCTTTATAGTATAAACAATGTGTTCAAGAATTAATAACACTTTTTACTTTGCTTCTAATTTTAATCTGTGTCTTATTAAAACATAGAAATCTTATTTGTCATCGATGCATGTCAAAATAGTCATGACAAATGGCACAGGATCTATAAAAGAAATAGAGCTAATATAATTGAAACTAATTCTATTAACTTTCATAATCTAAAGATTGTCGCTTCTGGTTTCATCAAGAGCCTGCTATTTTTATTAAATTTCATTATTCTACACAAGGCAGGAATTGAGATAAATGAGCTGACAGATGAACCTGATTTATATTGATTGAGTTTACTAACTATAATCTGTAATTAACATCACAGATTTGTTACTTTATTAACATTAGTGAGCTGACTATCAGTACCCAGAATCCCAACCAACCTACAACAATGTCCACTTTTGGGCAGGAATTATGTTTATCCGAGTTTGAGGATTTTTTACTAAAAAAATAAGAGGCCTATGAAAAATACCATCAAACCATTGTTTTCCTTGTTTTAATTTATGATTTTAAGTTATGATTTATGCATGTTCATATTTTATTATAAGGTTTAGTAATTTTCATCCTAGTTGAAACAAAAAAGTACTAGAATTTTAACTAGTTTTCTCTGTGCATGTACTTTTTATTACTCAAAAGGCCGTTGATGTATTGAATTTATATTGTAATAGGTTGTTGACAGGAATGTTTTCTATGAGTTTTATAAATTTTAAGAAAAATACTTTTTATTAATTTCCTAAGACAGTTTTTTGGCTTGTAGTGGACGTAAAACTAATTTCTTCATCACATCGTAATCTCTATGCAATGTATGGTTGTGAAACTTTACTTTTATATGCCTAAGTAAATGCAGTGATTTTAATTCGCAATTTCATCACTTTCATCAATGCAATTTCATTAAGTAAATTCATTGATTAATCACTGCATTTACTTACGCATATAATAGTAACGTATCGTAATTTCGTAAGGATTGCAACGTGACCAAGTAATTAATTTTACGACCTCTAAAAGCCATGAAAACATTGCTTGAGATGTAAATGAGCACTTTTTTCTTGAAAAGTTAAAATTCTGAAATACATAAAACTTTAAAAAACATTTCTGTCAACCAGATATTAAAATATAAATTTGATACATCAACAGCTTTTTTAGTAATAAAAGTGTGAAGTTGATGCACAGAGAAAACTAGTCAAAATTCATGTACTTTCTGTTCCAACTAGGATAACAATTACTAAAACTTTTTAACAATTGAACAAATTTTGAAACTAGGATAACAATTAATAAATTTTGAATTACAAATTTAATAAAATATGTATTTCATAATGGAGGCCTGATGATAGTACAATATACTGCGGTTATTTGTGATCAGAGAAACTAGTAAGCTCAGCTTTATGTGTATTACTTCACTTTAACACATGTACAGTGATCATAACCCACCCTCCCACCTATACACGTGCAGTGGTGATGACCTGCCTGTCCACCCATACACGTACACTGGTCATTACCACGTACAGTGTCAAAAAAACTATGGTGGGATTGGAGTTTTCATACTTCTTTAGTAAACAACCTTCAAACTCAGGTTCACTTAATTTCTGCATAGACAATAGGACATTTTGCCTTTATGTGTTGCCAACACACAAATAACATACAACATAACCCCCTCATTTCTGTGCTATAAGTTAATGAAACTAGTGAAAAAATCTTAATTTTAAAATTAGCATTGTCATCTGAATGTGATATTTCTTGTCGTATTTATCATTTAAACTGTTAGTTTTGTTTGTACAAGATACTTGGCAAACAAATTCTCAATGCATTATTCTGTGGTTGTTTTCTATCTCTTACTCTAATGGAGAAACTGTCATTTGCTATTTGTTTTATAATAGTTATGGAACCATTTTGTAGTTATTATCTCAAAATTATTAGTTTAATTCAAATTTTACTTTTTTAGTTTTACCCCCCCCCCCCCCAAATAGTACAACCATATAGGTTGATATAATCTTAGCTTAGATGACATAATTTATGTTGGTTTTTGTCATACAAATATTCTTGTTTGGTTTTTATTTAATTTCCTTTATTGTCTGTTTACAGGGTAATTTGTTCCTGGCCTTCTCTTACTGCATACTGCCATTTCCCTTTATTCTTATTTATCGTCTGTCTTATTTATAAAAAAACTTTCCTTTTTATAATACTAGTTTTTTGATCTATTTATAGATTTAGCTGTTTATTGTATTAGCAACTATCATTGGTTTTAATTTTTTTATCTTTTAAATTTTTGTAATTTTTTAAATAGCGTAGTTACTTTAATAACAATAAAAATAGATGTCTATTTAAGGATGTGTACGAAAAAATTTGAACTTTGGGATGAAATTTGACTATCAATTAAAAAAAAGACATGAATGAGATATGTAAGTAAGAATCATTTTCATTGAGCATATAGTATTGAAATGTTTTTAGTATAACATAACTAGAGTGAATTTTCGGCTCTATCTGAGAAGACTGTGATTATTGATATAAACTAGTTTTGGAAAAATCAATTATTTAATTAAAAAATTAACCCCAAAAAATAATAAGATAATCAGTAGTTTTAATCACATCAGTTGAATTTCAATCAATATTGTTTAGAGTATTTAATAAAATGTTATAAACTTGATCTCAATCCACTTGTTTCATCTCTCCATGAATTTATTTCTCCTTTTGTTCATCTGTTTGCATACATTTTATTAGAATTCACTCTATAATATTTGCCATACTGTATTGGGTTAAACTAAAAGGCATTTGATTTGTTTGTTACGTGATAGTGAAAATATTTTATACAAATTACCAATTTTGAAAAGAAATTTCAGTATTTCTTTAACCCGGGAGAGGTCGCGCCTGTTAGTCATACGTATTTGGTCGCGTGTATAGAAAAATTCTAACACTTGACGTTCTTTATTTAGGACACTTTACTGTAGTTAGTTTTTAAATATTTTTTTGTTATATTTCAAATTACATTTATATTAATTAGTTTTCATCAAATAAAAGTTTTTACATATAATTAATAATTATATAAAAAGTACCAGGTATGAAAAACTAACAGTTACTTTGACAAGTTTTATTATTAAAAATCAAAATACAGTTTATAAATGAATAATGACCCGTATTGCTGTCATACAGTATCACTTTTAATGTTCATCCACTGGGAATCCATCGAATAATTTTGGTCCCTATCGTCGTCCTCTTCAATCCAACTCAAAATTAAATTATCGTTATTATTTACAGCCATTTCTTACACTAAAAGATATACACACACATATATTACACTGAATAACACTAACACTACATAAAATATCACTATAAATACTATATTTACAATATTTAAATTTCAAAAATATAAACAAAAAAGAAACGAAAATGGTCGCGCCGTTAGAAAATTTCTAACACTCAGCTGAACGTATCCGGTCGCGTGTTAGAATTTCACTGAAAGACTGGAGCGCCTGACCTTCAACGGCCTCCCCCCACCCCCCCTGCGATGAATCATCATGGAAATACCCCAGAAATGTGTCACATATAGTCGACTACAAATACATTGACGCTCAATAGTCTTTGACAAGAAATAAAAAAAATCTTAATACAAGGACCTATTTTGTTAGAAAAAATCTAACAGCGCGACCTCTCCCGGGTTAAAGGTAAATTCACATTAAATTCATATCCAAGCATACAAAACATGTAATAGTGTTGACACGTGGGTATAGAGTTTAACATGTCCCAAATTTTAACTAAAAATATTATTATCAATTTGTAACCTTAAAAGATTCTTAGTAAAAACTTGTAAAATCAGGGATGAAATAAAAGAAATCGTAGGAAAGTTAAATTTTATATTTTGTTACATTTTGAATTTACTGTCTGAAAATGTATACAACCTGTGTACCTACATAGAGATAAAGTGCTTGACTCGTTGAAAACCTGTCTTCTGGCTTGGTCCATGTATTTTACTTAACCATCTATATATAAAGATAATTTATTACCACCTTCCTTAACATCTAAGGCTGCAACATACAAAGAATAACAAACATTAACAAATTTTGAATGTTAGTTTGAAAAAAGTATTAAATTTTGATTTCTTGTTAGTTTACATTTAAATGATGCCTTAAAATTGAAACATAATATTTAATTGTTTGTAAAGCCACTGTATTAATGAGTTCTTTTATTATTTTGAGTGTTCTACTAACATCTACAACAAATTTTGGTATCGTGTCTTTCTCCATAGGAGGACTAATGGATTAACATTTAGTCCAGTAAAAAATTCCTCACACTATTAGCTGATTTGTTTGTCAAAACAGGACATATTTTTGTACATAGACATAAAAATAAAAACTTCTATCTTCAAAAATAAAGATTTTCCTCCCCCTTTTTACCAGTTATTGCAATTTTCCATTTTGCTGTATGACAAAATTACTGGTATACACTCGCCATCCCAGAAATGTAAAGTATTTTTGACCCGTTCTCCTACCCAGACACATACGATGGTATTCACCCATCTACCTCACATGGTACACATGTGTTTGATTTTTGATATTTATGTTGTAAATATTTCTTCATGTCTTAAAAATCAACTAAACTTCATGTTATTAAAATTGGTCTCAAACATTTTAGTACAGTGGAACTGACCCACCTGCCCTCCCATAAATGAACAGTGGAACTGACCCACCCACCTACCTATACGAGTATACAGTGGAACTGACCCACCCGCCTACCTATACACGTGTACTGTGGAACTGACCCACCCGCCCTCCCATAAATGAACATTGGAACTGACCCACCTGCCTACCTATACGAGTGTACAGTGGAACTGACCCACACGCCCTCCCATAAATGAACATTGGAACTGACCCACCTGCCTACCTATACGAGTATACAGTGGAACTGACCCACCCACCTACCTATACACGTGTACAGTGGAACTGACCCACCCGCCCTCCCATAAATGAACATTGGAACTGACCCATCTGCCTACCTATACGAGTGTACAGTGGAACTGACCCACCCGCCCTCCCATAAATGAACATTGGAACTGACCCACCTGCCTACCTATACGAGTGTACTGTGCTACTGACCCACCTTCCCTCCCATAAATGAACAGTGGAACTGACCCACCCGCCTACATATACGAGTATAAAGTGGAACTGACCCACCCGCCTACCTATACACGTGTACAGTGGAACTGACCCACCCGCCCTCCCATAAATGAACATTGGAACTGGCCCACCTGCCTACCTATACGAGTGTACAGTGGAACTGACCCACCTGCCCTCCCATAAATGAACAGTGGAACTGAACCACCCGCCTATCTATACGAGTATACAGTGGAACTGACTCACCCGCCCTCCCATAAATGAACATTGGAACTGACCCACCTGCCTACCTATCCGAGTGTACAGTGGAATTGACCTACCCGCCCTCCCATAAATGAACATTGGAACTGACCCACCTGCCTACCTATACGAGTGTACAGTGGAACTGACCCACCTGCCCTCCCATAAATGAACAGTGGAACTGGCCCACCCGCCTACCTATATGAGTATACTGTGGAACTGACCCACCCGCCGTCCCATAAATGTAGAGGATTTCTTTACTTTATTAACGTCCTCTGGATATGAATTTTAAAATTAGAATCTAATTGTAGGATCAATTATAAACGGAGGTTATTTTTTTATATCTATTTTACATTGATGTCACATCTTTAAGACTTGTTGGGTAAAGTACAAAATAATATCCAACCTACTAAAAATGTGTACTGCAATTACACTACACATATTGTGACCTACATGTAATATTTAGAGCATATGGGGGTTTGAGTAGTAGATGGGAAATGTTCCACCGCTCCATCACTGTACATTACAATAATTGTAACTAACTTTCACCTGCAAGCTCTCATCTGTGCTCAACTTCTGCAACAGTGTTTTGTTGTACAAAATAACTGTTTTTCTGCACAAAATAATTGTTTTTGCTTGTTGTTACATCTTTATTAACTGTATTGATGTTATTATTAATTGTTATTTGAATATAAAATTATAATTTAATTTTATCGTTCTAAGCTTAATACCTTAGTGATAATAAAATAAACCAATGGTCACAGCTACTGATGACTTAATGGACGGGGCTTGCTACTGCGCAGCCAGCTTATTGCCTACCATCTACACTTACTTGCCATGTATCAACATTTTGTTGATTTGACAAGGTGGGGGAAGAGTAGTTCTCTCTCTCACTTTCACCACTCATGTATCTCTCTCATGCCAGTGCTCCCCAAAGAAAATGTTTTTAAACTTTCTGCGACCAATAGTGTAAAATATTAACTGAAAAAAACCATTACTTATGTTGTCTATTTCCTAACTATAGACTATAGCCTAAAGACGTTTTCCAAAATAATAAAATAGAAACATACTGTTATAATATAAATATTTTAAAGGCCTTTTAAAATATTTTAATTATATTATTTAAAATATATTATTTTATTTTTGTACCTTACATTTAAACTCAATACACAAATATGTGAGTTTCAAAGTCAAACAGTTTATAAGAACTAGAATCTATATTTTCTGGTGACAACTGCGTCAAGGTGCTATGCACATTATTTACAAGGTAACCAGACGTTTCGCCCATATTGTGATGTGGCATCCTCAGTGGTATCTCTGAGACTGAGATACCAGGTGTTTATAAGAAGGTGACTAATTTGGCCCAAAAGTGCCCTTAAAACCACTAGTTGATCAATATTACAAATTTTCTTTTTGTTTTACCCAAAAGCCCATATAGAGTCAAATTTCATTCTAGCTCATATCTGTCCTTCATAAAGTCTGTTTTGTGCCGAAAAGTGTACTTACAGTCATATAATGAACAGCATTTGAATATTAAATGTGTTCAACGCCTAGGACCATTTTTGTCCTGGCTTGTCAGAGGTGCCTTGGAATTGTGTCAGTGAGTGGGTAAGGATGTCTAGTTATATTATATTAGATGTGGTAGTTTTGATCTAGGGTCTGCCCCCAAACCACAAGATGTGCCTCATAGTAAGCTCAGTGAGAGTTTGGTGTAGTCTCACAAGGCAGCACTGTATCTGAATTCATTTATTCTTGAGACGCCGATCATCAAGATATGGGCGAATATGGATTTGAAATGGGTGTGATGAGTGTATATGAACGAGTGTAGTTATTGTTACTATCTGATTTCAACTTAACTCAGAAAGGACTATTTATTAATAGCCCAATAGCCAGGGCAACTATGGGACCTACAGCTTTATGTGGAATCTGAACCACGTAGTGTTGGTCTGATTTTTAGCTAACTGACAAGTCTGACACTCAGTTCTCTTCCCTACATAACATCTGAACCTTGACTACCATCCAACATGGACACCCCAGAATTCATTTGTGGATTTTAACACTTTGGGGGAGTTTGGTCTTGAAATGAAAATCTCTCCTCTTACTTGAGTATCTTGGCTTTCTGCTTGTTGAGGAAACGCTACATGTGGCTTTATTATACAATCTTGTCTGTTAAGATCTTAGCTCTCAACCTTGTTTCACAAATCTGTATGTCGTCACTAGATGTTCTTGGTCTTTGTCCTCGCAGATCTAAGAAGCCTGTGTCTTAATTTATAGATTTCATGCATTTTACAAATTAAAATTACAGTTTAGAGCAAGTAGTAGACTACATACCATGCTGACTTTTCTAGACAGATATTAGCTTATAAAGGCACCCCTCGGCACTTTTATACTGCTTTTAAAAAAACGCAGAGAGTTGGTAACCCCTTTCATATTTGAAAGTTCTAGAGAATCTCTTATAAAAAATTCAAATTAATTCTTTTGCTGAAATACAAAGTTAGCCAGTCAAAAATGTATTCTTTAGGGTTACATAAACTGGAATTCAAAATTGTATGTAACCTGAAACATTTTTTAATGAATAGTTAAAAAAAATTTAGGGTAACAGGAAAGAAGATATAATTACCTGATGAATTACAAAGTTAACACTTGACTTGTTATGTAAAAAAACCTTTAAGTTGTTGAAGATTTCTGGTTGATTTATTGATTGATAAAAACATTTCACAAACAAGTGTTGTACACTACACTTGCTGTTAAAAATCCCCCCTTTTTGGCCTTTTGACATATGGAATTTGTGTAGTATTACTCCTAAGTCTATAGACATCAGAAACTTTAAGCTGCAATTGTTTGTTCGTTGTATTTTACTCCTGGACATGTTGAGTGTTATAGTTTATATTATGTATTTACCTCTAACTAACGTTACTGATCTTAAATGTGTTAATAAATAAACGTTGCATATTTCCGCAAATGAAGCATTATAGCATGAAGATAATAGTATACTTTCTCTTTGTCTTTCTAACAGGGACAACAATGATTTATTTTCTGCAAATGAGTAATCAACAAGTACAGTGCAGTATTTTTATTTTTTGTAGAAAACATTTGTTTAGTAGAAAACAACAAATAAATTAACAAAATAACATCATAATAAAAAACAATAAATCAATTTGTAAAGTGAAGCAATTTCATATTTTGTTTTTCATGTTTTAATTATATTGTTCAGGATGTATTTAATCTATTTTCAGACTATAAGGAATGTTTTCTAATTACTTGTACGATCATTTAATCTATTACTTAGTTGTTGCAGATTTGAAAAAAGATAATTTCCTTTTTGGGTTCCTTGAAAACTCCTGTTAACCTTTTTGCTACCTATATTGGCTTTTCATTGGACCATAACTTTTATCATATGAATTAACATGCCTGTAAAACTCATCTCGCATTTCCTTGTTTGGTATTTTAACTAATTTATTGCTTATAAATGATTGCTCAGCAGGAACATAGTTCAGATATCCCAGCTCCAAAAGAAATGTCAAAACCACATCTGAATTATGCAATTCCATGTGCAGATCTGGTCTTCTAATTAAATCCCTCAGGCGTATAACATCATCTGGAGCATAAATTTTTTTCACGCTCACCTTTCTCTCTTTCCCTTTTGATAGGCAAGTTATGTCTTTACGAAGAAGTGGTACCTTCAATAGGTTTTCTAGGTTAAATACAACCCCAGGGCCCTTCCAGTATGAGCGTACTTCTTGTGTTAACAGAAAGTGAATAACGGACCAAGGGTCGTAAAGAGTAAGGTTTCCACAACTGTTGTAGCCTCCGTAAAAGGCTTTGGCTTTGCTAATCTTAGTTGAACTTAAATTGAACACTTGTCTTGTGAAGATATCAGAAGTTTCTTCTTCTGTGAAACCATGTAAACCTGCATACGTGTGATTCTCCAAGAAACGGCATACTGACACATATCCCAATCTATAAAGAGCAGGGGAACCAGCGATGTAAGAAACACCAGAAATCAATCCACGATGAGCGTGGAAATTCTTTTGTAGCACCTTAATAATTATAGATGAAAGAAGTCTGTATATACCACCCATAATGTCTTCAGTTATTGCAAAAAGAATTGCATTAACTACTGGAGAATCAAAATTATCAATCAACACATACACTTTGCGGTTTTCATAATGCCTGTACAAAAACCTAGATAGAAGCCTCAAACTATCGCTAATATCTTCCTCCGTCATTCTGCTATGAACAGAAGTACTACACCAATTTTTCAGTACTGATTTCTCATCTGAGTTCAGTCTGTCGCTCTTTATCAAGTAATGGTGTTCAACGTAAGTCCTGTGGATAATGTATTTGATCTGGTCAACAGCAATGTCATAGCTCATAATATGTATGTTGTCAAACTCAAAATCTACAAAAATTACTGGATGCTTACCAAAATGATAATCCATAAAGGTTTTGTTTTCTGTAATTTTCAATTTGTTATCAACAAATAAGTTGTAATTTTCTGTATCCTGGATAGGTAGACGGATGTTTTTATTTTTTGTCTTTTTGATTCCTTCATCGTCTACTTCAATCTCCAAAAATCTTTTTACCATATTAAGGTTTGTTGACCTCCCAAAATGATGGGGGGCAGTAATAACCACAGTGCCATGGTCTTCAACAAAGGTCTTGATGAACAAGGTCTTGTCCACAAAGGAGGTTGTTGACACTATCTCGGCAAAATCAGAAGAGTGAAGATTGAATTTTGGTGAGGTTTCATCATAAACTTCAAAAGCAAAGTTAGCAGTAACACTGGACACAAGAATAACAACAGCACAATATGAAAACCTGTATTCTGTCATCACTAAAATTCGGAATAGTGGATTGTAAACAATACAATATTGAAAG
>JAQJVL010005594.1:0-34257 GCA_035578905.1 Stictocephala bisonia | reverse complement strand
TTTCCTGTTTTTCTGTCGATGTCATGTTCAATATTAGGATTAGAGTTTGTTGAGAAAAACAATACATCCCGGTTGTCTCTCCAAACTGTCGATATAACACGTCCACTTTGCAGATGAACACTTTCGCCTCTTACAAGTTTTAATTTTTTAGGAGTTTTGAACTCGGTAAGCCATCTAAACCGATTTGATCTAACAGTCCCACATGTATATGTATTGTGTTGTAGGAGTATGTTGCAAAAATTGAAAGAAGAAAAGAAATTATCATAATATATATGATGATTCTTTCCAAAGAACGGCTCAGACAGGTTCAAAACGACCTGCTCACCAACTAGGCGATCATTGTTCCTCAGCTCCTTTTTCCCTAAATATACATTTCCTCCCAAAAAGTAACCAGTTTTTGAACAGGCTATAGCCCACATTTTCATCCCCCACTTTACTGGTTTTTTTGGCATGTATTGTTTTAGGCAAAATCTGCCTTTGAAACCAATCATGGCTTCATCAATAGCTAAATCATGCTGAGGCTTATACCAATTTTTATATGTGTGAATAATATTCAATATAGGCCTAATTGTATACAAGATGTCATAGTCGTCATCCTGACGATTTGGAGGCTCAAATACGTCAGTTACGTGAAAATACTGGTTAATTTTTTTGAACCGACTGTATGTCATTACCTGACGCACAAGTTGACAATGAACTAAATCTTCTCTGAAGTATTCTTCAACACTCGGAAAATCATAAATGCCCATAAAAATATCAATTGCTACGTGGGCTTTTATTTCCTCCTTTGTAACTGGAGTCCAGTTTTTATCAATTGTTCCAGATTGTTGCTTGTAATTTGCACATTCATTTGTGCAGTGAACAATATTGTCATAAAATGCATTCCCACCTACATGTAAATCAAAATATTCAAGTTCAGTAGGGCAAGAAGATAGTCCATGTGTAACACCACTTTCTTCAGTAAAAACATTTGGTTCAACATACCTTATTTGTTGTGACCACACTGGTGGAACACGAATAATACCAGGACGAGGTCTATTTGTTGTCTGCCCATCATCAAGGTCAGGGTCATCTGCCGAATGAGAATCATCACTTCCGTAGTTTTGAAGGTTAGGCTGTTCAGTATGTTTGTTATCGGGGATATCATTTAGTTTAGAAATATCGTCGTCACTAGACACCTCACTCTCCACTTCCAACTCATTTTCAAATATGCGGTCAATTTCACTATTACGCAAAAACTGATCTTGGTTCATTATAAATCACTAAGAATCAATCACAAAAAATCACTGTATTTTGGCGGTAAACAAACACGCTAATACTGTACATATGTACAATAATATAATTTAGTTTCTTATTTAGTCAGCTGGTGTTGATGTATAGTTCCATTCCAGTGTGCCCGTAAGGTAGCAGCACTAAACAGAGGGAAATATATTTTACTGCATTTAGCTGTAGACTCAGAGAGCAGCACATTATTGTTTAGGTTGAATAGAAAATCAATTCTACATATAGACAGTACCGCAAAAGTTTCTTTGAGGCGATAACAGATCGCGCAAGCATCTGTAATTCGAGTGAAGGCGTTTGGAGGCGGCCCGTCAATAGCACCACGCCCATCGAGGAGGCGCTTCGAGGTGGATTGACGGGAGAGGGTTAATAAACCCCCAAAGATAGAAATCACACGGCGTTAGGTCGGGTGACCGTGGAGGCCATGGATAACAAGCGCCATAATTAGGCCCCTTACGGCCAATCCAGCGGTCGGGTACTGTGAGGTTAAGCCAATCGCGTACCTCGTTATGCCAGTGAGGCGGCGCACCATCTTGCTGAAAGACGAAGTTCTCTGGTTCATCCTGTGTCAGTTGAGGGAAGAGCCATAGCTGTAGAGTATCCAGATAAGAGGGACCAGTTACAGTTGCTTCACCAAAAAAGAAAGGACCATAAACTTTCTGTCGGGATATGGCACAAAAAACATTCAATTTAGGGGAGTCTCGTTGCACTTGTTCCATCATGCGGGGTTTTTCTGAACCCCAAATCCGAACATTATGGGTGTTTACTTGACCACTAAGGTGGAAGGTCGATTCATCACTGAATACGACAAGATCCAGAAAATTTTCATTGTCATTCAACAACATGTCGTTAGCAAAGTTGGCACGTAAAACATGGTCAGTAGGCTTCAGAGCCTGTAACAACTGCAAACGATAAGGACGTAGTTGCAAGCATCGCCGCAAAACTCTCCAAACAGTCGTCACAGGAATTGCTAATTCACGACTAGCCTTCCGAACGGATTTCATAGGGCTACGTGTGAACGAATTACGCACTTGCTCAACGCTCTCTTCACTAGTTCTTGGTCGTCCCGTACTCTTGCCTTTACAAAGGCAGCCAGTGTCTTCAAACTGATGATACCATCTACGAATATTGTTATCACCTGGAGGATCACAACCGAACTTAATCCGGAACGCACGTTGCACAGTAACAACAGATTCCGTCTTTGCAAACTGTAAAACACAAAACGCTTTCTGTTCTTTAGTCGTTATCTTTGCTACTAGCGCTTTCTATCGGATTGCGGCGGAAACATTCCGCACTGATGCCAACAAACAAAACTGTTTGAGTTTCTCTTTCATTTGATATATCCCTTGTGGCTGTAAGTTTGATGTAATAAACATTATAACACACTAAAACCCCGCTATTCATTTTGAAACACCCGGTATAAGAAAAACATTCTAACAGTTAAGCTTGAGAACTATTACCGGTATGTAAAATAGAATTCAAAGTAGTTTGAATGTGAAGCATATGAAGTTAAATCAATTTAAGAAGATAAAGTGAACTTTTTTATAACAGTGCTTAAAAAGTTTTGAAATTATCTGGGTCCTGCCAAGTGACTGAACAACCAATGGCTCAAGGTTGTTACCATTGACAATGAACAGTCAAGGTTTCATTATCAAGTTATTAAACGTTAATTTCACATCAAGGTGCATTCCTCTTCATCACCTCTTCTGTGATGAAAAGTCATTGTATAAATACTAACACATGAACAAACATAAACATTTACACGATAAAATAATGATTAAAAAATTTGCCAGTTGAAACGCTAAAGTACACGGGTTTTTGGCAAAAATAAAATCAAAACATTATTTTTGCTGGCAGTGTTTTGATTATAGTTGCATGGAACAACAGTTGTATTGCAACTTTATAATATAGTAGAGGAGTCGAATACAGTACATATTTATTTAATTCTTTGTGTTGGTTGTAATTTTTCAGTTTTATAGTGGATCACAGTACATATAACTAACTGAAATAACTCACTTATGATAAAAAATGTAGAGTTAGTATATGTTAGTAAAAATAAATTAATGAGACTTAATAAAAATAAACTATTGAGACAATCATAACCAAAAGTTGATATGACGAATTTCATTGAATAATTTAAGAAAGTTTTACATAGTGATTATGTATCACTTCAGGATGTTACATTATTATTGTGAGTATACGTAATTTCAATATGTGGTATCTGCAATAGGTAAGGGCGTCAGATCATGGAACACCCCGGCGTCGCGCCACTGTTCGGGTCAGTGTGCATGTAATGGGGTGGCAAGGGAGCAACCACCCATCCAACCTTCAAGCGCCCATTCCTCTTCGAGTCCATGTCACAGAGCAAGACCTCCCAGGCTATTTGGTGGCGCTGATCCAGCCTCCTAGTGCTGATAGCAACCTTATCTGGTTCTCCATTGTAGGTAAGTCATATTGGAATATCATATTTTTGTTGTAAGGTGAACAACAAAATATCATCTAGTCAATAAAGACATTATGGAAACTTAATCTCTCAAGAGTTTCCACTCTAATGGTCACTGATGGTGGTTTGAAAACCACCCTTAAGAGTGTTTGTCCGGGTGCCCAGTTTAGCGCTCTAAAGAATTTTCTTCTAGATTTTATCGCAACTGCCGCTAAGAGTATTAAAATATATCCTATTAACCAACTAGCAATTTGTTCCCCTCCCCTCTCTCCCCATCATAGCCCCAGCCTGCCCTGCTTCTCAAATTCAACAGATTGAGTATAACTCCCAAATTTATAGTAAACTCTAGCAATGAATTTTATATATATTAATAATCTACTTTTTTAGCCAAAGATGACTGTACAAATTTCAACTCAACATTTGAACAAATATTATTTATAGAAAAATAAGTGATAACACTTAAAAAATTATTTTTTTTTTAGATTTACTATATACTAGGTTGATTAGTACCTTTTTTCCACTATATTCTCAAAATGTTAATACATTTTATCTCACGGTTTGTTCATGAGTCACTTTGGGTCCACCATAAAGAAATGTTGTATAATTTTAACCTGTTACACATTTATTACTTTCATGGATACTAATAATTTTATTCAAATGTTTAAAAAAAAATAATTTTTGATCGAACACCCTTAAGCCGTTGATGCCCAAGTTAAGTTTTAGAGAGGCTTCTTAACCCTAACTTCCCCTGATAAAATAAAATAAGACATCCTTTAAATTTTTGTAACATTTTAATTTACGGTGAGATTGAAAATCCTACTTTAGTTTTTTTGCTAACAAACCATACAAATTATATAATTTAAGAATAGTATTTGCATCTTTCATTCTTTCCTTGGACAATAATCGACAACAATAGTTGATTTTAACAATCATGATTGATGTTTGCTAGTTGACTGAATGATAAACATATTTAATTGAACAATGAGTGAGATTTGGACAAAGACTTGTAAGTTGCTGCACTAATATTTTTACATTACTTCTGGAAACATCTTTTGCAGCTGTCATCACACTGTATTAATTTCCCACCAGTGTATCCGACACAACAAATATAGCCCTAAGTAAGATAATTAGGGGCAATCGTTGTAAAATATTAGTTCATATTAAAAATGTATTTAATTAAATAGGCTACAGTATAATTTCCTGTGTGTGACTTACCAAAAGAAGAACCAAAACTTTTGTTCAATACGTTGACTGCTAAGAAATTAAATATGTGACTAACCTAGTAGCTGAAATATGATATGTTTATAAAACTTACCATTTGTGTTCAGTATCCATGAATGTAAACTCCCAAGCCTGTCAGCAGTGTTTTTTATCCAATAATGACGTCATAAATTAATGACGTGAGATCCCGACATCAGCTATGTAGCAAGTCATTCACATAATAGTTTTATAAAAAGTTCATAAAACACTAAAAAATGGTAAATATCATAATATAATATATAAAATATCACCATAAACTTGTCAGTACATGGTTGTTGCGAATTATGACATCATTAAATCCTGACGTGAAAAACTGACATCAGATATGTGGCAAAGTCATATCCAAAATTGTTATATAAAATGTTTAAAAATAGCTAAAACTGATTTAAAATATTAAAATTTGAATAAAAAAGTGGTCAATATATACAATATTTACAATTATCCAACCATTGGACTCGTTCTCACTTGATTGTACTTGTCTGCGTGCCATTTCTCATAGCAAGCTACAGCACAGAGTCCTGGCTCACGTGGACATTGAGCACATCGTGGAGGCCGTTGAATGGGTGGTACATCCTTCTTTGGAATTAGGGCTCTGATGACGTCCATTCTAAAATCATACAATGATATCTTCTTGTCTGGGCTGTTAAACATATATAGTTTGTGGGCATTGACAAGCGTCATCTGCAATATGTGGATGAACACTTTCTATACCATCTAATGGTTTTTCTTTCAAGTGGATAATAGGCCTGTATCTAATCGAGACGATCAATGCCTTTCATTGCCAAATTATATTTGATGATAGGAACAGGCTTGTCTCTTGGCTCACCTTTCTTATTGAGAGAAACTCCCATTTCATTCTCGTACTCTGTAGATATGTACAGCACGTCTCTCTTGTCATGCCACTTACCTACCATTATTCCTTCTGAATATTGCTGAGTCGTTTCGCCTGTCTTGAGTTTTGCTTTTGTAACTGCTTGTGGCAAGTGCTTGCGGTTTATACGGAGAGTTCCTGTACAGTAAGTATTCTCTTTCAAAAGTTTTGAAGCCAGAGGAACACTATTATAAAAGTTGTCCATGTAAATTGAGTAGCCAACTCCAAGTTTTCCATTCATCAGATGGAGGACAACTTTATCCGCATGACCTTTGCCATCCATGTCATCAAGCTGACCAGTATACACAGCAAACCTTAACACCAAGCCATCAGTTTCAGTCAGAGAATACAACTTTATCCCATACTTGTTGTGTTTATTTTTTATATATTGCTGAAAAACAAGGCGCCCCCGAAACAGGATCATACTTTCATCCAGAGACAATTCTTTGGCCGGATAATAAATCTGCTGCATTTTATCGTTGAACATATCAACCATTACCTTCACTTTTTCCAAGCGATCAGTTTCAGTCTGATGGTAACTGTCAAAGTGCAGACATCTCAAAATAAGAAGGAATCTGTCCCAACTCATTTGTTCACGAAAACACTTCAGGTCGAATAGATATTCAGTCTTCCAGTAGTCCTGAATCCTGTTCAGACGGATGGTGCCTGTATGAATCAAAACCCCTAAAAATGTTTTAAGTTCATCCACTGTAAGTTCCTTCCATTTGTTGATTCGGGATTACGGATTTGTATTTGGGCCAAAAAAAACTTTGAATGCATACAGATTTGTTCCATGACAAATTGTTTCTAAAGCGACTTCGTCCATAATGAGAAAAAAGTAACAACAGGGGTGCCATTAACAGGAGGGAGAAGAAACATTTTGTTCTCCTTGGTAAAAGGAATTTTACGTAAGCCACTTGTGTTGTTGCTCCACGTCCAAGTGTAATTGCGCTGGTTGTCATTAGTGTCTTCTTCTTCACTGGAAGAGTCAACTTCCTTCGCACCATCACTCTCTCTGACACTATCAAACTCTTCGTCACTCATTTTGTAATAAAACTATCACTAAATAAAAAAAAAATCTATTATTATAAACCAGTAATTATGAGTACTCAAGCACAAAAACAAACACTGTCACCAAACTATTAAAAATTTTGAAAAATCAAAACCACTGCACACGTAAAACAAAAATGATAGTATTGAATAGCGGACGAAACGCGGTCCTACTAGCTCGATAGCTGACCAAGCACTGAGGCCGTTGCTATGTGTGTGTCTAATGGCGGGAAAACCCGACATCAGCTGACGCTTACATCACGTGGTGTCGGGAATACCCGACAGCCGCACTCAACGTGTTGTGATTGACCATGTACTCAGTGAAATGAATTACAAACCTTTTGGAAATTAGGCTTTAATCAACTAAATGTTTACATTGTATAAAAAGTAAACAAGATAGAAATATTAAATACTATCACGTGTTTTTATCATTAAATTAGAAAATATAAATAACATATAAGTGTCAGTCCATACTTCTTCACAGCCGTTAATAACTTTGCTATATTTCTGCCATGTTCTTCTTTGGTCTTCCCACATATAGTGACATCATCTATATAAGCATATACTCCTGTCAAGTTTTCTTTCCGAATTATTCTGTCAATAATTCTTTGGAAGCCAGATACACCATTTGTCAAACCGAATGCTATTACTTTGAACTGATAAAGAGCTTCAAAAGCAGTAAAGGTTTATCTTCATTTGGTATAGGAACTTGATGGTAGGCACTTTTGAGGTCCAGTGTACTAAAATAGGAAAACCGAGGAATTTCTGATATCATGTTATTTATGTTTGGTATTGGATAGGCATCAAGTAAGGTATATCGATTAATTGTTCCAGAATATTCCACCACCATCCTTTTCTTGTGAGTGTCATTCTTCACAACTAAAACTTGTGCTCGCCATGGAGAGGCACTTTCTTCCATGACTTCTGCTATCAATCTCTGCATCAATAAACTTCAAGTCCTGGAGAGAGTGCCTGAGAGATTTCATTGCTATGGGTTTAATGTCAGGACGTACATTTGTGAACAAACGTGCAGGTTCAACATTAGTAAGAGTAACAGCAGAACTTGATCATGGTGATCTTTCTCCTCCAAACTATAGATCAACACGAGAATGTTCACTTAGAACGTCATGGCCTAGCAGAACGTCAGCTTAGAGGCTAGGAAGAACTGAAAGTTTCAAATGTTCATAGTTTTTATTTATTTATTTCCATGCTTTAATACATGCTATCACCCAATTACATTAAAGCAATTAAAGACATAAACTTGTATTAATATATAGTGGGACTTGCCATGACACAAATGTTTAAATACAAAAACTGTCCAAGGTCTGTAAACGTACAATTAACAAAAGCACTCAAAAAGGAAAATCCATATGATAATAAACGTTTGTTTTAAATGACAAGTTCACTTATGAAGAAACATAAATACTCTACCATATAAATATATAAATACTAAATCATAAATCATGCCAATAATAAAAGAGAACAATTACTTAAATATATGAATAACTAACATAATGACATACATACATAATGCATAATATATAAATGACATAAACAAAAACAAAAAAAATAATGAATAATTAACAAGGATAAAATATTATATAATAAACAAACATATAAATAAAACTAGAGCAACAATAATAAAAAAAGCAATAACAAAGGTACAACAATATGAAAATAATTTTAAAAATGCTATGTTTCTCGTTTTAACAATAACTTACATTTCTTTTTGAAAATGCCAGCCTTATCATGGATAATGTCAATATTCTCTCCACCAGAAAGGATTAGGTTGTAATCCCTCATCATCCGAAGAAGAGGCGAGGACACATGCGCAACTGTACGAACATGTGGCAAGTCAAATAGAAGTCTATTTCTGCTGTTAAAATTTACTAGTAAATAGTTGTGACCATTTACTAGTAAATTAGTTTCAATGTAGCCTTTTATTTCAGCAGATAAGGAAGTGGCAGCCATTTAAACTGTATTTAGATAGAGAAATTGCTTCACCAATAAAGAGTGCATTTTAACAAACTCTTCTCTAAATAATTTAAGAAATTCTCAAATATTCCAGTAAAATGATTTGTTACATTGACAACAGCTTTTGATAATGAACTAGGACTTGACCTAACAGCATCCTCACTATCAGATTGTTGATCATTATTTGTAAATCCAGATACAGAACGTTTGGATTTTTTTTCATTCTTCTTTGACTGACACACACAGGCATAAAGTCCCAACTTCCCACATGCGCTACAATAGGAGTTTCTCTCAGGATATTCATCTTTAGTGTGTCTATTATTAGATCCACAAAACCAACATTTAAATCTAATTGAGTTTTTGTGTTTCAATATATTACTGTGTTTTGACTATTAATTGCATTGAGATTATCAGTTTTACTTTTGTAATACTGTGCTTGTTTCTGACCAGTTTTCATAGACCTAGTTTTTGTAGGGCTTCTTTTAATGTTAGTGTGCAATAGTCTTTGTCTTATTTCAGATGACAATATTCCAATAATAAAATAATCCCGAATAGAGTCATCACAATTAGAAACAGCAGATACTGCAGCAAAATTACAGTCCCACAATAAGTGCAATGCTTGAGCATACTGGTCTATAGTTTCTGTTTCTTGTTGTTTCCTAGTTGCCAGTAAGTATCTTGTAAATACTTCACTTTTTGTTTCACAAAAATTTTCTGAAGAGCTTCTTTTGCTGCCTCATATGTGGTACAATCAGCAATATATTCATAGTTTGCAAATGAAATAAAATTGATCAATACCTATGGCTTCTTCTCTTCTTCAACTTTTGAATCTTCAAGATAGTTTTCAAAAGTTAGTATCCAATAAGTCCATTCCTTTTCTGAAGTGTTAGACTCTGGATGTGCATCAAACCTCTGGGGTTTTAAAAGATTAACCATTGGGATAATATTTCACAATTTAGTTGATTAAATTAAAATGAATTATAAACATTTTATAAATTAGGCTTTAATCAACTAAATGTTTACATTGTATAAAAAGTAAACAAGATAGCAATATTAATTACAATTATGTGTTTTTATCATTAAATTAGAAAATATAAGTAACATATATAATATTCACCTCACTCGGAATGAAAATTACAGACAAATTTTCATGAGAAGAAGCGACCTGCACAGAAAGAAGGGGGAGGTACAAGATGAGCTGTCTTAGCCAACGCATCACCATCAGCTACTACCCTGTCGCTTAGTATTTACGACTGGTACCCTACTGGCGACTGTAATACAGAAACATCGGCCGCTCTAGAGGACGCACGGCGCATACTATTTAAACTCCTCCTCTTTGCATTCTTATAGACCTGTTTGTTTCTTTGGACAAATATATCTTTAGAACGGCACATAGTTAGTTCACTCAACGAGACTCTGCCATGTGCAATGTTGTGTAAAAACTTCAAGTGAGTCCATTCACTACTTTTCAAGTATGTGTACTCAAACAAATGGAAGTTTGATATATATATATATATATATATATATATATATATATATATATATATATATATACAGTGGCGAACAAATTAATCCGAACAAGATGAATTTTGACAGAAAACTTTATTTGTTCATGTATAGTATACAATGAAACAACTTACACGCTATTAGTAGTTTATATGACCTCCCTTATTTTTGATTAGCTCATTAACCCTCTTTGGCATTGATTCCACCAGTGTAGAACAATGGTTTTTAATGTCTTCATCGTGAAACCAGACCCGAATCACCGACTTGATTAGTTCATTTTTTCTGCAACAATTCATTTTCCCAAGTTTTTTCTTCAATATTGCCCAAAGATTCTCTATTGGGTTTAGATCGGGAGAGTTCCCTGGCCACGACAAAACCTCAATATGTTGATTTCTGAAGAATGCTTTCATTTTTTTAGAAGTGTGACATGGCGCAAGATCCTGTTGGAAAATGAGATCTGGATTCCTTTGCATGAGTGGGACGATTCTACGTTGACATATGTCCATGTACTGGTCCGATTTCATCATTCCTTGTACTGGTACAAGTGCTCCTGTCCCTTCATGGGTAAAATAACCCCAAAACATTTTTTTTTTTGTGGGTATTTAGGAGCTTGTTGCAAATGGGCAGGCAACAACTTCTCATCTGCTGACTTACGGACGTACGGTACCTTCTCGCCTTGTACAAAGAAATGCGTCTCATCCGAAAAAATCACATTTTTCCACATTTCAATAGTCCAGTCTTTATGATTTTTTGCCCATTGGAGTCTTTTTGACATCATGGCTTTGGTCAATAACTGTTTCTTTTTAGGTTTGATAGCAACCCTCCCAGCTGCAAGCAATCTCCTACGAACTGTCATGTCAGAAACATTGGTCCCACTAGCTCTTAAATCCCTATTAAGATCAACAGCGGTCATTCTCGGATTTATTTTACTTTTTCTTATCAGTAATCTGTCTTGTGTTGGCGTAGTTTTCTTTTTTCGGCCACATTTTCCTTTCCTTTTTGGTGAGAAGGAACCTGTATCACGGAAACGTTTTATAATGTCATTCACTGTACCTAACCCTACACTACACTCACTAGCAATCTGTCTTTGAGTCATTTGTGTGTGTTGAGACACTGCAACAATTTTTTAGCGTTTCCGTGGAGTAATATCCATTGTTGTAGACTGTACGTCTTTGTTACTTGATACACTAAATATATAATACACAGAAACTAATATAAATCCTTTTATATAACCAGATAAAAACACTTAAATCAGTATGTGTACATATCAGCAACATAACCTCAATTACCAAACATGAACTTATTGCATTCTGGGTAAGCAGGCTGCCACTGAGGGGAAAATTCCCAACAATAGACCAAAATTTCCCTTTGTTCGGATTAATTTGTTCGCCACTGTATATATATATATATATATATATATGGACCTCGATTTGTTCTTTGATAAGAAGTTGATCCTTCCTGTATCATTAAAATTGTGTATGGCCACATGTTTTGAGGGACATTATCCCACAATACCAATCTTGTCTGCTCTTGTTGGGCTGGCATGGTGATGCCCTCAATGTCTCTGCCCCACATTAATGCCCTCATTTTGTATGCTATTCTAGTAGTGCAAGGCTCTCCTTGACATTCAAACCAATATTTCTCAGGTACCAGATCTTTAAAGTTATTAATATTGACATCAACTTTAGAGGCTTTTTGTTCGTAATAGGAAGACACGACCTCTTCGACAACCTCTATGTGGTTTAACACACTTTGTTCGCTGACCCAGTCTGACAGGGCTACCCTTTGTATGGATTTTTATTGCTGAATTTAGATATTATTTTCTCTTGAACACCAAGGGAAGAACAGCTATAGATCTTGTTTAACAATAGAGGATTGGTTGGTTTAATGTTGCTTAAATCTGTTAATAGAGAAATCTTTTCTGTCTCAGAGTTTGCTGAAAAGAAAACCTGGACATCTCTATTAATAATGTAGCTTTGCAGTCCTTCTTTAACTCTGTCTTTGAGTACGTTCTCAGCCTGAAGAGGCAATCTTAAAGGAAGACTTTGTGGGTCTTTGACTAGGTTCTCAAACTCAGGACGAAACTGACCCTCCCAACATATTACAGCATTCAACCATTTGGCCATTTGAAGGTAAGTGCAAGCAGTTTTGACGAGATGAAGATTGGATGTTAGAGTATCCTGAACAGATCTTGTGCAAAATTGTGAATATAATACAATAGGCAATCCTCCCATAATTCTGCCCACCAACAGGTGAGATACAGTATTTTGAATTGGACACCTCTGGAGATAGGACATCTCTCTCCTTACATGATAAGCTGCCTCAACACAAGTAGTGAAGTAAGCGTACCACGGTTCTAAGTCTTCTCCAGCAGCTGCAGCACCTGACGAGAATATTCCAGACACTTTCCCATTAAATGTGGGGATGGTTTGGTTTGCTTCACTGTGTATCCTGGACATTTTCTTTAAGGAGGTTGATACCTGTGTACCTTTATAATGGTAAGACCGAGAATATTCGATAAGAGTGTCTGAATGCCAAGATTCCTCGGCTTTTATTATCAGACCACACTTATCTGCCATTTGAGACATAGAAGTTTTGAATTCATTTATGTACTCTTCCTTTGTTACACCTTTTTCTGCTAATTTTGCTGGAGAAGGTATCTTAATGATAACCATTTGGTTGTCACCTTGTCCTAATAATGATACTTGAGTATCCCTCTCTCTAGCTACAAGTAAGAGCATAAGAATTGTTATAAGCGTCCAGCCTTTCTGTCTTTGTCCCTCCATCCAAGCCTCCGGTCCTATCTTACACATAATACCATGTATTGGATTTCCATCTGCATCAGCATTAGGAGGGTTGAACCTATCTTGAAAAAGAAGTATAGATTGCATTGGAAATTTGTGTGTATATTCATAAACATTTCTTAATGCAAAAAGTTTATCCAATTGGATAAAAGTAGGGGATGCTATCTCAGCCCTAAAACTGGTGCACCAAGAAGAGAAATCTACTATGATTGCACTATGGCTCTCACCAACCTTGCTAATCTTGGAACGACTTATGTCTATCAATCTTCTTTTGAGCGTTTCTTCAGACATCGTCATGCTCTGATTTTTTACGAATGGAAAGATAGTAGTAGCAATATTTCCTTCGGATGAGGTTTGATATAACCTCATTTCCGGAGTCAGTTTTGCATAAAAGCGTGCATTCCTGCTCTTAAACTCTCTTTCTTTGGCCACTCCTACTATAACTTTCCATTCATTGGGAATAATTCCTGTTTGGATAGTGTTTATGATTTCTTCGACATCCACCTTCTCCTGTCTCAAGTATGAGAGCACAGCACTCTTTATAGGTGTCTCACCTTGTCTAAGGAATTTACCATATATTGTTCTAAATGCTTTTAGGTCATACTCATAAGACCAGGCCGATTTCTTTTCGATTATGGATTTGTCGGATAAGAGCTCAGTAGCATCCACAAACATATCGTACTCGAATGTTTTATCGAAATCAAAACCCTTAAAGTAAATCAAAACCCTTAAAGTCATCTATCGATAATGGGTGAGTGTTAGTCTCTTCCCACTCTTGACGGTTGTATAAAGATCTTACTCTTTCAGAGCAATTGTCAGAAAAGACAGCTTTTGGCCAACAGCCCATATCACGATAGTAATTCCTGCAGAATTCTAACTTGAACATATTTGCCAAGTCCTCACCCATTTGTTCTAAACCAGGTTTCAATATCATACCTTTTGAGGCCCACTCTTGCGCACTCTCTTTAACATAAACTATTGGATGTCCAAAAATCTTACAGTCCTGACATCTCAAGTCTTAATAATGGTTCTTCATCAGTATCAGGATTGAGAGGTTGTGTTAATGTTTTGTATAGATCACTCTCTTTTAGATCTCCTAGATCCTGGGAGATTGTTTCTAGAAAGGTTCCTTTACCTTCAATATCTCTTAATACAACTCCAATGGCAAATGATGGCCACATCTTCAAAAGAGTGTACACTCCTTCTGGATCTGAGGACATAAGCTCTTTCACCTCATCTACTATAATTTGTAGCCTGGAATACAAAGACAAATAATGATATTTGTCATCATAAGCTATGCTATATAGGTATGTATCAAACAACCCATTTACCATATCCTTTATTCCAGCTATAAATGTGTATGTGTCAATAAAAGTACTTCTTTTTCGGATATTGGGATACAATGTATGTTTCCTGCCACATAGGCATGTATTGATCCCAGTCTATAGGTTAGAGTGAAGTATTTTGAGTTGCATATTGTTTCGAATATGTCATCCATTTCCACTTTGCAAAGATAGAGCGTGTCTAGTTCAGGTGTTCTTTCACATAATATACTCTTCTCTTGTCCTGAGTAGTCCTTTGTGGATATTTTTGTAGCTAATGTAGATATTTCTAATAAGGTATTTAGTTCTGATAGTGACTCTCTGTTAGGGCAAGCTATCTTTTCCAAGTTATTGAGGAAAAAAGAGTAAGCCCACTTCGGATGTATAATCTTTCTATCTCCTATATGACTTAGTAACAATTTGTGTTCAAGCCTTAATGCCTCTGGTTTGTCCTTACATGTTAGGATGTAATCAATTTCTGATATAATAAGTGCTGAAGAGAGGTGGTGGTCTCTTCTAAAAACAACCTGTCTTCCTTGTGCCACATTTTCGTCGTCTTGCTCATCGCTTGTGTCTTCGCTTCCGGACATTATGTTGCGTCCCTCCCTTCTCTTTGGTCTTTTACTGGTGCCGTCTTTTCTATATCTTCTTCTTTTCCTTTTGCACCATGTTAACAAGTTGTCTCCCATCTTGAGAATACTTTGAAGTGAATGCTGGTAGCGTTTGTCTTCAGAGTTATGGAACACACAGATATTAATTTTTTTATTTTGATGAACAGTATTATAATTCTGTCTGTTAGATGGAGATCCAAGAGATGAATTTATCATCGGAGTGGATTCTGGCAGTGTTCAACTGGCTCAGCAGCTTGACTGTGAAACCCAAGACTTCTACAATCTGACAATTAGCATTTCCGACAACCATCGCACAGTCTACACTCAGGTATTGTCTCAAACTAGATATTTTCTAGTTTAAAAAATGTATTCATTTACGCAATACCCACATTCACATTGAAAGTTATTTGTTGGCGTTGGATTGTTCATGTTAGAAAATTATAGGAGATTTCCAATGCTTCATGTGCATTAGGAACAAACACAACATTTTGAAGTATAAAAACTCCTGTCATCTTCAAGATTGAAGATGACACGAATTTGTAGACAGCACCTATTGAAATGTTGTGTATGTTCCTTAAAACACTTGAAGCATTGGATATATCCAATAATTTTCTACCAATCACTATGACTACAGTTTTACAATAGGATATTGCATCTTACATCTACAATAGTATACATCGCAAACTTATCTTGGAAGACAAGTCCACTAACACCATAATAGTAGTAAACAAATACAATAGACTCACATGTGCTTAAATTTTCAGAGCCACTGGCACTTTCTTCAGGTGAGTAGAGAGACTGATAGCTTCTACTATTGGTGGGTAGGTGGCAGTGGTGGGTGTTGTATACTCGAGGTTTTAATACCTACATTTTATTTAGTTTTCAATTTATGACAGATTCAGGCTGTTACCATTTTCCTGGCATACTTTATTAATTTTAATTATTAAAATTTGAATTTCTTAACAACTTTTCATCAATAGTATAAATATTACAACTTTTGTAGCTATCATATAAAGCTCCAATTAGTGTCACACGTTAAATAATGTTAGAAATAAAATAGAAACCCTACTTGTATAATTATTATTGATATTTGGTGTTTTTGTGTAGTTGGAAGTGGAGGTGATAGATAGCAATGAGTTTCGTCCAGAATTCACCAAATCTGAGTATTTGGTGTCAGTGGCTGAGAGCGCTGCACAAGGCGCTCAATTGGTGGAACTTAGCGCCACAGATAGAGATGCATCCAGTCAGCTGGTATACAGTATGCATGGTGCCCAAAGCATGGCCAGCCTAGAGTTGTTCAATTTGGACCACCAAACTGGCCTCCTTACTCTTTCGCAGCCTCTGGACCGGTAAGAAGTCACAAGTAGTATCTGATAAAAAATTGGACTTTTTAACAATTAAATCAGTACAGGTTAAAAGAAAACTTATTTTGTACTAAGACTGAATGTTTTATATTAACGTATAGTATTATTTGTTATTATAATTTTAACTAATCAGTTTATTACAAACAAACGCAGTTACAGAATTTATGTAAATTTTTCAGTTTAGTTACTTAATTCATTACTATCAGCTATTCATGTGTAGTCATACTAAAACGATGACTGTTTTAGGGAAACCAATGCCAAGCACATCTTGACAGTGGTGGTTTCAGACTCAAGTTCTCCAGTGAAGCGTGATTTTGCTCGGGTGATTGTTCAAGTAACTGACAGCAATGACCATGCACCCCAGTGGTCAGGGGGTGTTGTCCAGGCAGATGTACTGGAGAGTGCATTTATAGGTTCCAGGGTGGTAACTGTTAAAGCAAGTGATAAGGATCATGGGAAGAACGCTGCAGTTACATATGCCATAGTCTCAGGTAGGCGTTGCTTTGTAAATTAGAACTAGGTAAACGTAATATCAAAAGTTTTTTTTTTATAATCTACTTCTATAATTGTCTTAAAGGTAAAACTTTTAAATAAGTAAAAAATTACCAAAAACACAAAATGTACAAATAGCATTTAAGAAAACTATATTTAATTACAATATAAGTATTATCCAAATACATGTATAAATAAATTAAATGTTAATGTAAGAAGAATGAAAAGTTTGGCTTATTAAAAGTTAAGGGTCTAAAAATTATTTTAAATATAAATCTACCATTAAATATACATAAAACTATATTTAAATAAGTTGTAACATTAATGTTTCTGCTCTTACTGTAATGTGCCAGTGTTTTTTGAAGAAAGCTGTGTGTTTGTAGGGAACATTGGCAACTTCTTCGCCATAGATGAAGTGTCAGGAGACATCTCTGTGTCACGGGAGCTAGATTGTGAGGTGGTGGCAGAGTTCAACCTGATGGTGAGAGTAGTGGACGGTGGCTCGCCACCCCTGGCTTCCACTCTTCCCGTGTTTATCACAGTTCGCCAGTCAGACCACTCCCCTCCCAGGTTAGTACATGTGTGTCTTTGCCATAGACCAAGTGTCAAGAGACATCTCCGTGTCACGGGAGCTAGACTGTGAGGTGGTGGCAGAGTTCAACCTGATGGTGAGAGTAGTGGACGGTGGCTCGCCACCCCTGGCTTCCACTATTCCCGTGTTTATCACAGTTCGCCAGTCAGACCACTCCCCTCCCAGGTTAGTACATGTGTGTCTTCACCTCTGGTTTCCACTTTTCCCGTGTTTATCACAGTTCGCCAGTCAGTATACGTATACGTTTATTTCTTTTAAAAGATATGTTAAGACCATTTGCCTTATTACATTTTGTCAGTTTTATAAACTAAATAAGTAATAAAATTTACAAAGCAAAAAAGTAATTTGCTTTGTCTTTGAATACTAGTTTTGTTTTGTAGTTGTCACAATATTTATGAAAGAATAGCTTTTCGTTAATCGTTACTAAACTCAATGTGATCGAATGGTGAAGCACTATCAAATTAGAGATTTTTAATGTTTTATTGTCATTAAAGAGAATGTACGTAATTGGAGACAAAGTATCTATATAAATCAATTATTTGATATCTTGAAAAACATTAAAATTACTGTACTTTTTTGATTTTCCATGTACATTTAAGATAATAAAACTAGGGGTGTGCGAGTAGCAATTTTAGGATTTGAGTCGTTGAATTGAGTTTTTAGACATAATTTTGAGTTCGAGTTTTTTTTTCGAGTCGAGTATTTAACCCTTAATTTTCAAAAATGAAAACACTGAAATGAAGTAAGCAACACACACTAACATTATTTATTTTAAGTTCGCTTAATAATTAATAAAGTTTGGATCACCTCAAATACATAACCTCGAAGCGTTCCGATTGTTGTAGTAGGCCGTAGGTCTAAGTGATTTGACATTCAAATCACAGTTGGAGCAAAAAGAACGGAATCACTGTTTGAAATCACAGGCCTTACAAGTGAGCGGAACGGTTACCACTGTTCACTTTAAAGAACAGGTAATTCCATCACTAACTACGAAGGAAACTTAAGACTCTTGGATGTTACAGTTAAATTATCGATAACAGAACGAACTTTGAGCGGTAACTCTGTAATGTCAAGCAAAACCGCAACAACCTTATTATTGTTACGTAACATACGGCATTACTTCAACTTCATAACCTTTGGTAACTTGGAAGGTTATCTAGACCAGACGTAATGAGGCTTTGGGCCGTTAAGTAATGTCAGGCCAAAACAGAAACAGAATAACTGTCTGGAACGTCATTGATTCTGGAACGTGAGACTAGAAAACTAGTCAAAAAGTCATTGATGTTTATTTATTTATTTCTTCCAAGTCAACGAGTCGGCGATGTACTGGTAGTAGCTACATTAATCGTTATTTTATTAGTAACAGTGCCGAAACGAAACTGTTCCTAGCATTCTATCTCAAATTATTATAGCTTTTCAATTCCAATAGTTTACGTTCTATGCGTAAATTCTGTTACAGATTGAACGTGATTTGATTAAATCTGTCTGAAATTGTCAGTCTTAGAATAGTTTTAGTCACTTTTAAAGGATGGACCTGAAATAAATGCAACTTTTAATTTCAAATGTTGGTAAAAGTTATATAACAAAGTTTTGAAACGGTTCAATAACTGATTCTTTGTGATCAATTATCACGTTTTGTATGAATAACTAGTGACGGCTATTTGGAACAGCTTATTTGGACGTGCCTTTTTATAAATAATCGGAATACTTTTTGCCGTAATCGCCATGGCCTGTACGATCGAGACTTGTGTGCGTGAATCACGAATCTGAATACATCATGAGAACATCTCTGGTTACGAATACGATATTATAATCATATTTTAAATACAGTTGCCTATATAAAATGCATATCTTTATAATCTATTATACAAATGGGACTTTTGTCTTGATTATAGTGTTTTACCTCAAAGATATGGCAAAACTCGACTCGATTTTTTTCGAGTTTTTTTAAATCTCAAATCGAGTTTGAGATTTTTAAAAACTTGAATTTCGAGCTACTCGCACACCCCTAATAAAAACACTAGAATGTCAAATTTCAGCTCTTATAATTGTTTATAAAAGCTTACTTGTTATAAAATATTAATAACACAAATCATATACATTGTGGTATAAAAAAAACATGTACAACTTCTCCTTCGGTCAACATTTTTTAAACTTCATTAGCTTTTAAATTAATGTTTCAAATCGTCATGTTGTAGGTTTGAAGCTCATAATGCTGTAGCAGAAGTGGCAGAGGATGCCCCTCTAGGTTCATTGGTGTGGCAAGTCCGAGCACGCAGTGCCCTCGCTGTGACTTACAGAATAGAGAGTGGCAACACTGGAGAACACTTCACCATCAACCCCACCACTGGGGCCGTAGTTATCTCCCACTTCTTGGACTACGAGACCATACCTATCTACAACCTTACAATATCTGCTACCAACCTGGTATGTAGACTTTCTCTCATTAGTTATAATTGTAAATTTAGAAAATTCAATACGATTGAGTTTGAACTTATTAGTACGCTTTTAAACTATTGCTTCTATAAAAAATTTCAAGCTAGCTAAATATACTTTATTCTCAAAATACATTTTTTATCACTAAAAAAGATGAAAATTGTTAATAAAAAAACACTGGCTGGTTTTTTAGAAAAAGACCACAACATAAAACATATTCTTTAGAAATCAGACATGTGAAAGTGAGAGTTACCCATATACGAGGGCCGTTCAGAAAGTAACCTCCGGTTGATTTAAAAAAATACACCAAGTTAAATAAAAATATTTAATATATACATCTTACAACTACATCTTTGCACTATTTTTCTACATAGTCTCCATAGTGATTGAGGCACTTATCGTATCTCTTCACAAGCTTTGAAATTCCTTCTGCATAAAAATCACCCGCTTGTGCCTGGAGCCAGCCTGTGACTGCATCTTTGAGCTCTTCGTCGTCATCAAACCGCTGGGACCCGAGCCATTTCTTCATATGCATGAAGAGGTAATAATTGCTTGGCGCCAGATCTGGGCTATAAGGTGGGTGGTTGAAAACGTCCCACTTGAAGGACTCAAGAAGGGCCGTTGTTCTGCGAGCAGAGTGAGGACGGGCGTTATCGTGCAAAAAAAACGATACCGGAAGTCAGCATACCACGGCGTTTATTCTGTATAGCCCGTCGTAAGTTTTTTAGTGTTTCACAGTACACGTCTTGATTAATGGTCGTCCCACGTTCCATGAATTCAACCAACAACACCCCTTTGGCATCCCAAAACACCGTTGCCATAAGTTTTCTGGCAGAAAAATCTTGCAAGGCTTTTCTTGGTTTGGTAGGCGACTTTGAATGTGCCCACATCTTTGATTGTTCTTTTGTCTCAGGGTTCACGTACTTAATCCAGGTTTCGTCACTGGTCACGATTCTGTTTAACAATGGTTCTCCTTCGTCCTCATAACGTGACAGAAAGTCTAATGCAGAGGCCATTCTTTGAGTTTTGTGGTGGTCGGTAAGAATTTTGGGCACCCATCGTGCACAGAACTTATGGTAACCCAATCTTGCTGTCACTATCTCGTACAAGAGAGTCTTAGAAATCTGTGGAAAAACAGTAGATAACTCCGACATTGTGAAACGTCGATTTTCACGAACTTTTGCATCAACTGCCTGAACAAGTTCGTCAGTCACCAATGATGGTCTACCACTCCTCTCTTCATCATGAACGTTTTCTCGTCCACTTTTAAATAAACGTACCCATTCACGGACAACTCCTTCACTCATAACTCTTGGTCCGTACACGGCACAAATCTCACGATGAATAGCTGCTGCAGAATATCCTTTGGCTGTAAAAAACCTTATGACAGCACGCACTTCGCATTTGGCGGGGTTTTCTATTGCAGCGCACATTTCAAACTGCCACAAAAACTACACTAGCGCAGGTACGACGTTCACTCGACCACGGCTTGATGCCGACTGACCTGTTGAGTGCGTGAATGCAAGATGGCGTCGCTACTCCCCCCACAACCCGCACTGTGACCAATCGGAGGTTACTTTCTGAACGGCCCTCGTATATGAGCATTCATATATTCATAATATACCAGACAGTTGATTGAAAAAATGCGTAGTGAAGTTTAGGATCAGTTTTGTATGTCATTTCATAATGTTTGATATTGAAACTAAGCAAACGCTTTAATTTTAAACTTCAATGATTTAATATTTGACTGTTCATGAATGTTAGGAATAAAATAGTATTTATTCTTTGTTGAAGCCTCCTGAGCTGATATATATATATATATAACAAATAATAAGGTTAAATATAAAAAATAATGAGGTTAAAGTACCCTTGTCGTCTTCAGCTACAAAATCCTATTTATTAGACTACCGGTTTCAGATCAAGAACTCCATGGTCACACCCTGAAACGGCTAGTCCAATAAATAGGATTTTGTAGCTCAAGACGACACAGGTATGTTAACGTTATTATTTGTTATAAAATAGTATATTTGATTAGTACATTTCACATTTCCCCCAAAGTTATAAATACAGTAGAGTCTTGATTATCCGACGTAAACGGTCAGCCATGATGTCAGATATTTGAATATGTCGAATAATAGGGAGAATGTAATAAAACTCTGGGTAAGAGCAAAATAAATTTATAATTGTGTACAGTATACATTTAACAATATTGTTTAAAGAGAAAAACTGCCAGTTACATCATTGGCTTTTATTGATATATAATATGGAACCGGCTAATAATAAAAACTAAAACTTGTTACTAAAATGAGACACGCAATAAACTATAAAACATAACAATAAACAAAAATACACAGAATAAACTCGTATTTACACATTAAAATAGGAGAAACATAACACAAAATTATATAAACTAGATGTAGGCTACTGTATTTCTTAAATAAACGATTAACACTGCTCTTAATAGTAAAAGAAAAGGAATGACATTTAATGACTCACACACAAGCTGAACGTAGACAGTGATATTGTGCACGGGCATGTACAGTCTATACCGTGCAAATTGTAGTCTTGCGGTACAGTTGGTTAAGGTATTGCTTGCCGCACGTTGTCCACTATTGTTTTATTTTTTTATCAGGGTGATGTCGGATAACATGGAATGTCGATAAGCAAAGGTAGAATAATCGAGACTGTACTGTTTTTAAAAATACCAAAATAAGACATCTTGTAATGTTATATAAAGAGTAAAAATGAAGTTACTTCAATTTTATCTTTTATAATTAATTACTGGTAATTTATGAAATATATATTTTAGTTTTGAAATAAATAGCTACTGCTCTGTATTTTAGATGGATTGGATTTAAAAGTTGTGTTTGCCTTTGTAGAGATAATTTTCTATAGTGCAAACAATATATGAATCCATTGTCAACCGAAATAAATAATAAATATCAGAATGTACGAGGTCTTTCCTTTAAAACATTAATTAAAATCAATACAAAAAAAACTGCATGACTGATGAGGATAATGTATAATGAATAATAACGTGATTGATGAAATTTGTTGATTTAAAACTGCATGACTGATGAGGATAATGTATAATGAATAATAACGTGATTGATGAATTTTGTTGATTTAAAACTGCATGACTGATGAGGATAATGTACAATGGATAATAACGTGATTGATGAAATTTGCTGATTTAAAACTGCATGACTGATGAGGATAATGTAAAATGAATAATAACGTGATTGATGAAATTTGCTGATTTAAAACTGCATGACTGATGAGAATAATGTATAATGAATAATAACGTGATTGATGAAATTTGTTGATTTAAAACTGCATGACTGATGAGGATAATGTATAATGAATAATAACGTGATTGATGAAATTTGCTGATTTAAAACTGCATGACTGATGAGGATAATGTATAACGAATAATAACGTGATTGATGAATTTTGTTGATTTAAAACTGCATGACTGATGAGGATAATGTATAACGAATAATAACAAGATTGATGAAATTTGTTGATTTAAAACTGCATGACCGATGAGGATAATGTATAATGAATAATAACGTGATTGATGAATTTTGTTGATTTAAAACTGCATGACTGATGAGGATAATGTATAACGAATAATAACGTGATTGATGAATTTTGTTGATTTAAAACTGCATGACTGATGAGGATAATGTATAACGAATAATAACGTGATTGATGAAATTTGTTGATTTAAAACTGCATGACTGATGAGGGTAATGTATAACGAATAATAACGTGATTGATGAATTTTGTTGATTTAAAACTGCATGACTGATGAGGATAATGTATAACGAATAATAACGTGATTGATGAAATTTGTTGATTTAAAACTGCATGACTGATGAGGATAATATATAATGAATAATAACGTGATTGATGAATTTTGTTGATTTAAAACTGCATGACTGATGAGGATAATGTATAACGAATAATAACGTGATTGATGAAATTTGTTGATTTCTCACATTATTCAATAAAACAAAGTGTTTGTCTATTAACCTTTGAGAGGTGACACACGGAGGATTCCTCCAGGTTTTAAATAAAAACTAAGTAACTGAAGTTAATACAAAAAACGTAAATTTATTTTTCTTATACAAATTTAATAAAACACTTAAAGTTTTGATTAAAGCTATTTTATCAAAAATTATAGATTAACAAATGTTTATAAATGCATTATATAGAAAAATGAAACTGTAAACATCATTTGGTACAATGCACGAATGTCTTCTTGTATAGCCATTTAAAATTTTATTCTGAATCATTCATATCTTCAACATTGTTATCTTCAACACAGTTTATACAATGTACATGAGCTGTATGTTCTTTGCAAATGAAAAATTTACGGGTGGAACATCTTGTTTTTGAAGAGCGGTTTTGCCTCCAAGTACAGGCGTAATACCTGCCTGATGGAGGTGGCCGAGCTTCAATTTGGACTTGAAAAATTTCTCTTAGGCGTTTTTTGATCCAAGTTGGTGTGCTCTTTACCTGAATTCTAGAGAGCGTTTGGTCTTTACATAGGTCTTTTGCCAAAGTTTGTAAGTAATGTCTCCTCTCATACTTGCTTCTCCAACATTTTGTTTAAAAATTATAAAACTGTTTAATCCAGCAATGTTGAGGAGAGAATAAAATACAGTCATCGACCATCTATTTGAAGTTCTTGCTACGGAATACTGTTCCTTGTACTTGTCTACAGTATCAACCCCTCCTTTGGTTAATTGTAGAACAATATGATCTCTGGTTTCCCGTAAGTTGGTGAGTTAACATTGTATAAAACATTGTAATTTTGATCCTGTGAGGAGAATATCATTTAGTGAAACACCGTTTGAGGTTTTGCATGAAGCGTCAAAGACAGTCCTCAGTTTTGTGGTTGAGCTTGATTCTTTTATGACCATGATGAGGGAGAAAATAGTTTTCATCTGGAACTGAATCCCAAGGTCTCATATGTCCGACTTCTGAATATTCGTCCATAAATTTGACATAGGCTTCCTTGAATTTAGGTTGAGTAGTGAATCTTTTTTCAAGTCCTAAGAATCTATTTTTAGCTGAGAATGTCAAATCACCTATTGGAGGATGGTTAGGTTTGAAAGGTAGACGAACGCAATACCTACCAGATACATCTCTAGAATGTGTCTTAATAAAGTGTTCTTCGCATAAGGTGTCTTCATAAGTTTGTTTGGAATATGTGGGGGGTTCCTCTTGTTGCCAGAATTGTTGTATGGCAGAGTGAAGATCAAAATCAGAGACAGTTAGTAGAGTTGTGGGATGAGAGGAAATCTGGTTTTGAGAAGAATCATCATTGTAAGGAGCATGGCCTATGAGAATGTAACCAAACACCGTATTCATTATGAAAGGCATATTAGTTCCAAGATTTACTTTTTCCCCAGTAAAAATGAAAGGAAAAAGACCACCACCTAATAGAACATCAATGGGACCAGGACGGTGGAAAGTGGGATCAGCCAAAACAAAAGGTTTAACAAGTTCTAGTAAATCTGAATGAAGATGATATTTGGGCATGTCCGAGGTAATTTTATCCAAAATCAACATGGGATGATTTTCCGAAATTTTATCACCTTGGAGAGTTTCAATGTCAACACATCCCATTCCTTTGGTAGTAGCGAGAGATTGAGATATACCATTGACACGAAGGGTTGATTTTTGACGTTGAATACCTAGCAGCTGAGCAGCTCATTCGGTCATAAAGTCACATTGACTGCAAGAGTCAATCAGTGCTCGGAAAACATGTGCATTACCTTGTTTATTTACAAGTTTTACAAGAATCGTAGATAACAAAACTGTAGTATTATTTAGAGGTTGAGAATAATTGGAGGTTGAGTTAGTGGAAATACCAGCAAACTTATTTTGTTTATCTGGAGGTTGAGAAGAGTGCGTAGTGGGTTCTTTATTAGGAGAACTTAATTGAGATTGAGAGGATGAGGAATCTGAGTGTAATAAAGTATGGTGCTTCTTGTGACACTTGAAGCAAGAGTTCTTGGACTTACAATCACCAATTGTGTGATTTCCAAGACAAGAGAAACATCGATGTTGTGTTTTAACAATATGATGCCGTTCTTGGGGAGATTTACTCTAAACATTGGACAAGAATAAACTTTGTGTCCGTCTTTTGAACAAACAAAACAAGTAAACTCTAAAGGTTCTGAGGCAGACACGAGAGAGATAGGTCGAGGTTGAAATTTTTCATTTAAAGACTTAGGGGTCCAATGAGAGGAGTTATTTTTGTTGTTGGAAGAATGCAAGAAAGCGTCTTCTGCATGAGTACAGTAGTCAGATAGGAACGTGATGATTTCTGTTACAGTAGAAAGAGTTTGAGAGTTTCCTTTTGAGTTTTCAAATTTATGTAGCAGTTCGGTGTCAAACTTCCGTAAAAGCATAGAAGCTAACAAAGGATTTTTCTCAACAATATCACAGTCCAATACTTTGAAGGCTTGAGTGTTTTCTTGAAATGCATTTACAAAATGTCTTAAGTTCTTAACAGGAAAGAGATTGATATTGGGGAGATCTATTATCTTGTTTAAATGCACAGAGGAGAGTCTACGCACTGAATGATAACGTTCATGTAACGTCTTGTAAGCTATGAAGTAATTAGGCTTCTGAGATTGGTAACGATTTGATTAAATTAAGAGCTTCACCTGATAATGTACCAAGTAAATACTGAAATTTCGCAACAGGGGACAGTGATGAGTTTGAGTTTATAGTTGCGTCAAACAGGTTGATAAAAGCAATCCAGGTGTGAGGGTCTCCACTAAAATGCTTCAATTCTATTTTAGGTAAACGTATCACCGACGTGGAAAGTTGTCCTTGAATAGTTTCGTTACTTGCTACATTACTTGCTACTGACTGGATATCATCATTAATATTTAAAAGAATTTTAATTTTACTTTGAATAGTGACACAAAGTTCATTAATTTCATCCTGTTTGTCAATGACATTTTGTTCATCAAAATCATCGTTTGAATCTAACAATTTTTTTCATGTTTTCGTCAAATTCAATTTGTTTGAGTTTAAACCTCTGCCTGGTATACAAGAATCTTTTGATGTTCAAGTGTTTAAAGAGGAGAATCCTCAGACAGATTTTCTAAACAGTCATGAATTTTATTCAGCCTAGCTTTAACGAGGTTTGTCAATCGAGCAAAAGTTTGAGGTTTCATTGTAAAAAGTTAAACATATACAAAAAAATACAAGTTTAGAGAGGTAAAAAAAGATTGAGATTGAGAAAAGTTGAAATTATTGAGGTAGAGTTTGTTTGAGGATTGAGGTAGATAAAGAGGTAATTATATTGACACAGAGGTTTATAGAAACATTTGTCTTACTTTTCCATAGTTCTGGTTATCCAGGCCCGGTCGGACCATGTTTCGTTCGGAGGACCTTACCTTTTGGTATGAGAAAGTTAATTATAGTTTTGTAGAAATCAGAATAATATTTAAATTCTTCAAGACATTGAAACTCACTTTTACTTCCCAAAATTGAACATCACAACAACAAAAGTAAACAAAAGCAAAAATAAAACACATGATTATAATTAATTACAACATCATATGTTAAAATGTTAAAATCCACAGACCATCGGGAACAGGTACTGTAATGATTTTTTAGATAAGAACATTTATAATTATTACAAGCTTATCAGCAGCAGGTTCCAGTCTTCTCCCGGGTCTGCTTGGTACACAGTCCTCTCCACCATAGCTTATCTTCCCACTTCCTTTCTTCCAATATGTTTTCCCATACCTCCCCTCTTCTTACTACACTCTCCTTTAACCCATCTCTCCATCTATCCCTTGGTCTACCCCTTGGACGTTTACCCTGTATCCTCCACTCCATCCACTTTTTTGGTATCCTCTCATCCTCCATCCTTTTCACATGTCCGAACCATCTAATTCTTTCCCTTTCTATTTTATCTTGCAGAGGTTCTTCATTTAATCTGTCTCTTATAATTTCATTTCGTATTCTATCCCACTTCGTTACTCCTAATCTACCTCTCAGGAAACGCATCTCACATGCCTGTATCTTGCTCTTTTCTCTATTTTTCATTACCCATGTCTCTGCTCCATATGTTAATATTGGTATGTAGTATGTCCTATATATAATTTCTTTACTTCTTTGTGGCAATCCTTTGTCTCTTATTAATCCCCTAACTAATTTGTAGAAATTTCCAGCCATTACAAGCTTATGAATTTTTAAATTACAAATTTATTTGTTATATCATTTTTGTTCTAGGCTGGAGTAAGATCTGAGAGCAGTTTGATAGTTGATGTAGTAGACTGCAATGACAATGCCCCCGTGTTCCTGGAGACAGAATATCGAGGCAGGTTGCCCGAGGATGCAGCCCCAGGATCTTTGGTCTTAACTTCTACTGGCAGTCCTCTGGTGCTTAAGGCGTATGACAAAGACTCAGCCATTCTACAATATGAGATAACAGAAACTGTGCCACAGAGGATGTTCTACATTGATACTAGTACAGGTGGGAAATTAAATGTACAGTAGAACTCCAATTATCTGAACTCCAACTATCTGTATCACCAATTATCCAAATCGCTTTCAGAATGTCATAAAAGAAATGTTCCAATCTTCAGTTGTTAATAGTTCTGAGAAAAAGAAAAAAATTAAAAGCATACAACAAGAAGAGTAGTGTTTTTAATCCTTTCATATGTGATCACCATAAATAACACTTAATATGCCTCAATAAATACTGTACCCTGTAACACCGTCTTAAAAGAAAAAATACAAACTATGCCAGGAAACATATTGTGATAGGAATAATGTATTTGTCCTTCCCTCTGTCAAGCGGATGCGCAACCTGGATGCCCAAAAAAGAAGAAGTTAATCAAACATATAGAGCATATTTAACTAAGATGTTTAGCAAGCTATAACATTCGTTACAGGATGGCACATAAATACACACTAGTATGTAATTAAACTCTAATTAATTATATGATAAATGCCCTTTCTCATTAAAAATGTTGTTTTATATTCCATTTCAACATGCATGCATTTAATTACATGCAGTAATTAAATAAAATGGACTGCTTTAAGATAAAAATCTGATTATCCGAATAGGGTCTGGTCCCAATTGATTCGGATTGTAGGAGTTCTACTGTAATTGGAATTCTGATCATCGGTTACTCCCAGAATTTATTCGCAGAAAATTGACATTGTTTTAAAGGAAATTCTTTTTTTTTCCCATTTTGATTCAAATACCGAAAAAAATATTAGTAGAATGAGGAAAATTGCACATAATAAATCTGGAGCTTTAATATAATCGAAGACAAACCTGTATGAATTGTATCTCATCACAGTCAACGGGTGAAGTGAATAAAGTTGAGTTGAATTTAGTGAGTGTGCTCTAGTGCACTCTCGCTTTATTTGTTGAATAAATAGTCACGTAAAAGTGCAAGTGCACTCTCAGTTCGTGAGTCAACTTTCCGCAAGTAGATGGTAGTGTGGGAAACACGTTGTGACATGAATCCTTATCCATTAATATTTATATTCATTTTCCTACTATTTCACTGTCCATTTTATTCGTTCCGTTATATCATAGTCAACAAGTAATAGTTAAATTATGGAGCACAAACCTGCCCCCATGTTGAAACTGTTTTAAAATAGGTACTTGAGTGCAATCAATAAATAAAAATAAGCAAAACTTATTCATAGAAGAAAGAGCATAGACAATTCACTTAAGTCTTTTCTATAATACACATAGTTTCCAATGAGATTTAAACAATCAAAGAGGAAAGGTACACAAGTGCTTTTGTCACTGGTAAACATAGACTCTAGTTATTTCAAATAGAGTTTAAAAATGTGCTAACAATCTTATTATATAGGAGCGCTTCGGACCCGAGGAGGATTGGACTATGAACAAACACAAGTGGTGACATTCCAAGTACAAGTGAGGGATCAAGGGAATCCCCCAACTCTCTGCACGGAATTTGGCCAAGGTAACAGTGGACGTGGTAGATGTCAACGATTGTCCTCCCCGGTTCTCCCAGGCAGAGTACTATACAATGCTGTTACTGCCAACGTTCAACAATGCTACCATCATTCAGGTAAGGATCATGTCCTAGAGGAAATTTAATTAAAGAAAATATTTAATTTTAAAGTTTTTACTAAACCAATATCACGTAATTTGTACATGATAAAAATTAAATTGATCAACAAATTTCTTAATATGAAGGAATTAGTTAATGTGATTTAAAATATTTCCTAGGTTGATGCGAGTGATTGTGACTCGCCCAACATTACAAAGCTGGAGTATTCCATTGTGACTGGTAACTATGACAACATATATCTCATCAGTGGTGATTCTGGCCTTATCACACTCAGGAACAAATCCCGGGTGGTGCATAAGACACCACAGCGACTCAAAATCTCTGTCACCGATGGAGTTCACACCACGTTTTCGTAAGTTAATCACTCAACACTGAAAGGATTTTTTATTTAGAGGATATTGATTCAGTTTTGTGAACATTTCTAAGTGCGGTATTTTTTTTTTTATTTATCATTTTAACAATTACTTAGAGAAGTCTGTACTTTTGATTCATTAAATAGTTATAAGAAATAAGGGTTGAACCCTTTTTTATCTTTTTTTAACCTATTATTCCATAAATAATTCTTTTACCAATTGATATATAAATGCAGCCGAGCCTCAGTACCCATCATATAGTTATCTGACATTCCTTTTTAACTGATGTACTCGTCCTACAATACTGTAATTGTATAAAAATAATATTATGTATTTTTGCTCAGTAATGGAAAAAAAACTGTATTTATCTGGAGAGGTTTTTTTGCCACTAGCGTTTTGTTGCTTACTACATATATATATATATAATATATATATATATATATATATATATATAAAACAATATATATATATATATATATATATATATATATATATATATATATTGTATGACTTTAATAGGTCAGCTACCAAACTCATGAAAGATAAAAAAAATTACATAGATAAAAACTATCTAAAAAAAATTAACTACAGCGGGGACTGTATCGTGAGCAGGTACATAACTTTTGTCTATGTGTCGAGTGTATGTTGTTTTTAAGATGGACATAGCTTTTAAGGAGGGGGAATAGCAACTAGTAACAGACTCCAAGCAAGCAATTAACAGTAATAAACCTTTTTTCAAAATAGTGAATTCCCTTTTCAAATAATTACTTTTTGTAACCATACAAAGTATATTTTTTAAAGTGCCTTAACACGTTCACTACCAGCCGGCTCATATATGAGCCAGTCTGTCCATCATGATAGACCAGCATAACTAATATAAGTTTGTATTAGTAGACCAGCATAGTGTTGCTATGATATCACTACAGACCAATAATAATGTAATGAGAAATGCGTTATTATATAGGAGTAATTTTACTAGATTTGCATATATTTTACATTAGCCCATGATTTTTTCCAGATTTTATTGTATATTTTTGATGGCTCATATATGAGCCCTTTGGTCTATAGCATCAAAATTCATGTCATAGTCCAAGAAACGTGTATATGAGCCTTCATAACAAAAATCAGAAATATTGAAATAAGAATAATTATTTATGGAACATAAACATGTATATAGCTATCTTGTATCATATCAATCAATTTTGAAAACTTATTGTGGCTCTTGTAGAAATACATTCTTACAATAGGCTATCTTAGGATTCTGGTGAAGTCAAATGTAACTACAAACATTTTACAATGAATATTAAAATTTATTGAACTTGTTTCTCTAAACATGTAACTCTTACTGGCTGTGCCATTTGTTAAAGCATGTGGGCATACAAAGTCCAAAAGGTTTATCTTTTGTCATCTTTGCAAATGGAGCAAGTGTAAAATGTTTGTTTTCGTTTCTTCTCTTGATCACGGCAGACACGGCACCTTAAACGTTTATCTCTCTTCACTGGGTTATGGGTAGGATTTTTGCGAGTACGAGCATTAGGAGTACGTATAACAGGCTGATCTTGAAGAAAATTCTTTAATTATAATGTCTCTGAAGTTTGAGATAAGTCATCTTTTTCCCAATTTTAGAACTTAAAAAGGCACTATTCCACAGCGACACGTCAAGCAGGTGAAAGAACTCCTTCATAGTACCACCTTAGGGATTTTCTGGGAGTGGAATAGTAGGAGATCATTTGATCACTCCTATCTATTCCACTCATAACCTTTATTGTACCGCACGATCATACTGGGCTTTGTTACTTCCTGTCCTCTTCTTGTGGTAACCAACTCCATCTCAGGGACCGTTTGTGGTTGAAATTGCTAGCACATTTCTCTTGTCACGCCAGTTTAAAACAGTGATATTCCCTTTTGTCGACTGATAACCTCTCCTCTTCGTAAGCTGCTTGAACCACAGGCTGAGGATTTCCATGCCGGTTAGATTGTAGAGTACCACACATGTTAGTTTTGTGTTCTCATGAGATACTCACTAAGCTCTACACTATTGTAAAAGTTGTCCAAAAAAAAGTATGTGGCCGTTTGTCAATATAGTTTCTGCATTAGTTGCTTAACAACTTGATAAGTATGACCTTTGGAATTGTCAATCAATGTTCCTTTTCCTTGATATATTATAATATTTAAAATGAATCCATCTGATGTGGTTAACTCATAGAGTTGTGATGCCATATTTAAGGGGCCTTACTTTTTTATATATTGTCTAAATTGACAACCTTCCTCTGAAGAGGATCATAGCTTCCTCTAAGGATAGGGATTTTCCAGGACTATATACCTTATTAGAATTTTCTAAAATATGTTTGAGTACAATTCTGAATCTTATGCGTCTTACCATCCATAAGATCAGTATCAGGATCATAAAAACATATACATCTTTAGTATGGACTCAAACGATTTCGAGACATAGTTCTTCCTAAATATAGGGTACTCATATAATCCACTTTTGGCCCAATAGTGCTTAATTGAAGGCAAGTTTACATGTCCCATCAGCATACACAAACCTAAACATTTTTTAAGCTCGTCAATGTTAATATTTTCCCAAAAATTAAGTAATGCGTATTTAGGAAGTGATTTCCTCGAATAACTATTGCTTGTTTGTTTGTCCATATGACTATTTTTGTTTAAGAGATCATTGTCAAAAATATTACTAAACACTTCAACAGGATCAATTAGTTACTAGGTTGACTTTTTCTTGACTAATAAAATCATGTATTGGTGAGACATTTTGTGTATTCGCCCAGTCACTATTGTGTGCTAAAAAGTCATTGTGAATTTCATTTGTAACAAACTGTACATTGGGGTCGTCACATAATCTATTTACAATTACTGAAGCTTCAGGATTAACTAGGCCAACAACTATTTATAATGCTTTCAGTATCAGAGTCAGCTAAGTCGCTAATATGATTTCTATCTCCTATTTCAATTAGGGTTCATCATTAAAGCTATCTTCATTACTGTTAGAAGATGGATAGTACTCACTATCTCCGTCAGTTGAAACAAAGAGCTTGTATCAGAACCATCACTATCACTGTCACCATAGTTCAATTGTCTATCAATTTCACTATTGGTACACGTACGCATACGTTTGGGTTTGCCATCTGACTCCATAATGTTTATAGTTCGTACACAATAATATTTAGTTAGTCACAGCACTAGCCACAAATAAAGTAACATCTATTCTACTCATTACAAAAGCCACTTGGATGTCTGATGCAGCTAGGACAGTAGTCAGTCTGCCGGCTAAAACGAAAAATCAGGTTGCCAACATTGCATTGTAAGGACAAAAATAATTGAGATACCTAGAAGACCAAGTGTCCCACATGTGGCGCGCAGACATCCTGTAGACCTACAGATATATTAAATAAATAAATAAATAAAAATGCCTTTATTTTGGAGCGTATTTCAGTTAAAACTGTTTTTCAAATCAAACTCAAGTCATACAATAATATACAATGTTGGTCTTAAGATCTAACAATAATATACAATAAATAACCAACACAATACAAAAAAAAAAAAAAAAAAACACTAATTTGAGAATAAATACATAACTACATACAACACTAATATTAATTAAACCTATTCTTCAAATAACATCTCAACTTTGACTTAAAACAAGGTAGAGACAAGTTTACTTTTAGGGTACCAGGGAGGCCGTTGTACAACGTTTGGCCCGAAGTATGAGAAACTTCCCTCCCCCAATTCTCGCTCCACCCTTGGGAAGTGGAGCATTCACCGTGGCGGCTTGCTCGT